>JAGFPH010009607.1:28427-45868 GCA_018207615.1 Philaenus spumarius | reverse complement strand
TATTGTACCTCTGTAGCTATTTGAAAGCATTTTAATTATTGATCAGTAGTAGTAGTGTTTTGTATGTTCTGGAGCAAAATCCATATACCACACCACATGCCTAAGGTCATTGGCCCGCATTCCTGCATAATTTCTCTAATTAAATGGTCATTGACCCCAATTAAATGGTCATTAACCCAAATTAAATGGTCATTGACCCCTAATTTGCATAATTTTGGTAATTGGCCCGCATTCCTGCATAATTAATTAGTCATTAAATGGTCATTAACCCCAATTAAATGGTCATTAACCCCTAATTTGCATAATTTTGGTAATTGACCCGCATTCCTGCATACTTTCTCTAATTAACCGGTCATTGACCCCGATGACGTCACAAGGCGCATGACCTTGACAGTCGATGACGTCACAAGGCACACGCGCGGGCATCAAGGCCACCCAGTGATGACGCACGCACGGGTTTTCCCCGTCAAGGCAAACACGTCCGCAAGGTTACCCGGTAATAACACAAGTTGTTTTTACCGTCAAGGCTAACATGTCCTTAGCCCGGTAATGACGCCCGCTGGGTTTCCCCGTCAAGGCAAACACGTCCGCAAGGCTACCCGGTGATGGCGCAAGTTGTTTTTCTCGTCAAGGCTACCCGATAAGTGGTTTTGTTTGCAACACAATGTCGCAAGACGTAAATTCCCGTCAAGGTTACCAGCGATAAACATTCAATAACATCCGCAATTATTTTTCAAGGCTATTTGTGACAAACATGTTTCGCAATGTAAATTCGCAAGGCTGTGGCAATGTACGCTTTCCTGTTTCACAATTGTTGAAGGTGAACAAGTCGGACTACGATATATAAACAGAATGCTCGGTGCAAGAGTTTAGTTCTGTTACCGTCAGTGAATACAAGAGTAAGTACTTTTATATTTCAATTATAATAATAATTTTAATGAGTACTAACGAAAAATTACAATTTTTTAAAATTACTGAAAATGCTTATTCACCTGAAAAAATGTCGCCTTTTGCGGCTGGATTTGATTTAAGAAGTGCATATGATGTTATTATACCAAAACATAATAGACAATTAGTAAAAACAGATTTGGTAATAATAGTTCCGCATAATTGTTACGGGAGAATTGCTCCAAGATCTGGATTAGCAGTGAAAAATTTTATTAATGTTGGTGCCGGAGTAATAGATAAAGATTATCGTGGTAACGTTCAGATATTACTTTTTAATCATTCAGAATTTGATTTTTTAATAACTAAAGGTGACAGAGTAGCACAATTGGTTTGTGAAGTTATAGCTTATCCTGAAATTGAAGAAATATTTTTAATTGATCAAACAGAACGAAATTGTGACGGATTTGGATCAACTGGAACTTGACATGTATTTACAAACGTTATTTGAACTATCTGCTATAGAAATATGTAAGCAAGTTTTAATAGAAGATATTCATATAGATGAACTGCAATTACCTGTTTCTATTAAACATCATTTGAAAGAAAATTTTACAATCTATTTAGTGCAAGTGAAATGTGATTTCAAGGGTTATGAGTTTTTAGATATTGATTTTGAAAATATCACTATTACAGATTTTTTTATGCTGTTGAACCTTGGTTCCGATGAACCACCATTCATTCTCCGTCGAAAATATTATTCATTCAATTCAAAACATCTTCATGTTGGATTTGATAAATAAATTATTTTATTTCAGAAATGTACGTTGTTAATTTATTTTGCGGCGATGAACTTCGCAGACTTTTTAAACTCGAAGAAGAAGAAGAGGAGGAATTTAAAATTGATTGGGAGGTTTATTTTTTCGAACATTTTGAAGAGCACCTGGAAGAAGAAGAGGACATCCCACTAGAGTGGGAAATTGAAATTTATTTTGAGGAGAGGGGGTGGAGGGGAAATTGATATACAATAAACAAATTCTGTGTATATGACTTTATTATTTCATTTACCCTGTCAATTCTTATTTAGGTAAAACATATATTTTTTTTGACGATAATTACTATATGGAAATTGATGAATGTAAATTTCGCGTTTCAAAATATGGTCAAATTTACAAAACTTTTATAGGAATTCCCTCCTCTTTTGATTCTGTTTTCAGATTTACAAACGGAAAATTATATTTCTTTAAAAACAACAATGTGTTCGAATATGATGAGTTTTTAAACTCTGTAAGTCAAGTGAAAAAGAATGAACTAACAATTTTTGGAATTCAAAAATGTTTAGAATCAAAAAATAATACAAATATATTGACGCGAATCAAAACACTTATCGATTCCCATCTTTTAGCGGTCAGTTAAATTTGTATTGTCAACGAGGAAGGACCTATGGAGAACGAACAGGTCATCCTAGAAATAAGTAAATTGCGTAGAAATATAAAAGAAAAACACCGAGCTCTAACGCGCGGTATTTTAGATTCAGAAGCGATGTTGGAAAAACAATTTAAACCTATTGTAGATCCTTTGAAAAAACTCGTTTCCGAAAAGGAACAAAATCTAGATGCTGACGTTGCAAAATCGGTAGATGTAGAAAAAAAACCGCTAAAGCGTAGATACATATTGGATTCGACAGAAGAGGAGGAGGAGGAATTGGATCCCGAGAGTATTGGAAGATCCGATGTAAAACGTAAATTTGTACCCCCACCGCAAGGTTTAAAACGTAAAAAATTGGTAAACAAGTCTCGCGAATACTATGCAGATGAGGAAGAGGATTATGATTACGAAGATTACGCTAGAACCGAATCCCGAAAACGGTTAATGCCTCGGCACGAACCGCCTATGGATGATGAGGAAATTGAAGATAATGAAATGGAAACCCTCCCATCCACCGCAACACCGGTGGGTGAAGATGTTTATGAAACTCGAGAGACTGGTCAGGATCTGATGAGTACAACGGAAGGCAGAAAAAGTATTACCGATTATATAAGAGAAACTTTTACAGGACCAATTTCGAAAAAATATTTTGTAAAATTAATAGATGGCGGTAGGAAAATAGATAAAACGTTTGGAATTCATATCGATGGTAATACATGGAAGATGGGTAATCAAATATTAAAGATGGTAGGTGATGATTTAATTATCAATGAAAAATATTATAAAGGAACCGACGGTCTATACGAATTAATCATTATGAATGACCCCGATCCATTTATTTATACAAAAGAGGATCTCTCAGTGTATGGAGATATTTTACACGAAACAAATGTATACCGTCAGGACTATTCCGCTATAGGGAAGGTGAAATCGAGTAAAAGTAAAAAATATAAAAACATAATATCAAAATTAATAAATAAAGTTGGCAGTGGTGGGGATATGATATTAAAACCATCTTCTAATTATGTCTACTGGAATGATCCAAATGAGTTGTGCGAAAGATTAAAACTGTTATTTGCTTCTCAGAGAGCGGGGAATACGGGTCACGCCAACGAAATTGCATCAATTCTCGAAGAACTGGTCGAAGCAGGAATAATAATTAAAGAATGAGTGTCGATAAATTTGGTCGTCATTCTGTAAAACGTTTTAAAGGTGCGCAAGGACCGCCTGGAATGGGATTTCAATTGACAGAAAAAGGTAATTATAATATACAAAATAAGAGATTGACAAGCGTTGGGAATCCTATAGGCGGCAGGGATGCTGTTAATTATCAAACTGTTAAAAGAATTTGTCTAACAGGAGATAATTTTTACGATGGAAATAAAAAGAAAATCAGTAACGTAGCACCACCGACAACCGACAATGATGTTGTAACAAAATCATATTTAGAGAAAAATTCTGTTCCTGTTAAAACAAAGGAGGGTCATTTTTCATTTTCAAATAAAAGATTGAAAAATGTTGATCAACCTGAAGCGGACGATGATGTTGTAAATTTAAAATATTTAAAAGATAATGTGTACATGAAAAAAACACCAAAAGCCGATTCAGATGCTGTTAATTTGGGTTACTTGAAAGACAACACCTATAAAAAGACTGGGGGAAATGTCCTTGACTTCAATAATAAACGGCTCAGTCATATACAAACCGAGGAGCTGTACGACGCTGTATCTCTGGGAAAAGTGTTACAATTGTTATATTTGTCTTATTTAAGAGATTTACGTGACAGCGATAAAAACTTGAAAACTTACCCCGATTGGCTCAGTACGTTATGGGTAAGACCAGAACAGGGTCTTGTATTCAAAACCAACTAAAACGGGGACGCGGTTTAATTAGTGATGTCATAAACAAGGCTATTGATATTCTTCCGATAGAACTTCATTTACCGGGCTATCAGTTTTGCGGGCCGGGAACAGCTCTCGCAAAGAGATTACAACGCGGTGATTCCGGCATTAATAAACTAGACGTCGCCTGCAAAGCACACGATATTGCGTACAGCAAATATAGTGATACCAAGAATCGTGCAATTGCGGATCGAGAACTTGCCGAACGGGCCTGGGAACGTGTTAAAGCATCCGACAGTGGACTGGGGGAAAAAACTGCAGCTTGGGCGGTAACCAATATCATGAAGATGAAACAAAAATTTGGTGGAGGAGGAGGGGAGCAAAATAAAATATTGAAATTACTTGCAGAGGTTGCAAAAAAGGTAAAAAAGAATAATAATAATAAGAAAAAGAAAAAAGGAAAAGGATTGTATGTGCGCCCGTATAAGGGAGCAGGTTCAAAGGTTCAGAAGAAGAAAAAAAAAATCTCTACTCGTCGAAGATGATTGAATCTATACCAAACAAACCATTGTCAACACTCGATATAATAAAGTATGCAAAAAATTCCCTATTTTAGAGGAGTTTTTATGCGCGATACGCTTCCGAAATTACCGTTAGTAAATGAGACGGCAGTAGTGAATTTGGATAACCTAAAAGGTGATGGTACTCACTGGGTGAGCTATAAAAAGCGTGGAAGTCGTGTAGATTATTTTGATAGCTTTGGTAATCTGCGCCCACCTGCAGAATTAGTGGAATATCTACAGAGACAATATCCTGTACTAATAAGGTATAATTACGAGGCGCGCCAAAAGAGATTGAACACCGTCAATTGCGGTCATTTGTGTTTAGACTTTCTAGCAACAGCATGATTTGTATATCGGGAAGAAGCTCATATTTTACGTGCGAATTTTTCCCTCCCATAGATCTTTCGTCTTCGAAACAATGGGAAATTGGATTAGTCGATTTAATGACATACAATTCTATTCCAAATATAGAGAAAAATGTAAACGATAAATTCTATTACGGAAAACCAGAAGAATCGATTACGCTTCCCGAAGGAACGTATGAAATTGATGATATTAAAGATTATTTGGATGGAGAGCTGAAAAAGAAAAATAAACAGAGCTCGTTACAGATTAAAGCCAACAATAACACTTTAAAAACAGAACTTTTCTGTTCTGAAGTTGTACACTTTAAACAGGATACTATCGGTTCGCTGTTGGGTTTCGATCAAGACTCGAAGTTGGAAGCGGGTAAATGGCATGAATCACCAAATCAAGCAGCCATTGTTAGAGTGGACGTCATACGAGTCGTATGCGATATTGTAAGAAATTCATACAAGGACGGTGTTGAGGGTCACGTATTACACGAGTTCTATCCGGTAGTCGAACCGGGGTATAAAATAGTTGAGAAGCCTGCATACGTAATTTATTTACCAATAGTCTCGCAAGGATTGCTTTACAAAATAAATATTAAATTGGAAGATCAATATAACCGATTGGTTAACTTTAGACAGGAAAACGTAATCATTCGCCTTCATTTGAGAGGGGTTAAATAATGGTGTTTATTTTTACGAATAATTTATTACCACCAGCACCGATACCGCGCATTCATCATTCAAAGCTCAAAGAAGTAACACGGGATAATCTGTTGTTTTTAAAATCGATTCCCGGGTACAGATTAAATCATGCTAAACGTTAATGCGGCTGTACACAGCAGCGAAATTGTTACAGACTATGAATGGCATTCACATTCGCCCTACTCATCAAATTCGTATGGAAATAGCGATGAAATAAGGATTCCTGTACATCAACAAGATGTGTATACGTTGCCGAGTAAAAGTTACTTGCAAATTGAGGGAATGGTTGTAAAAGAGGACGATACATCGGCGGCAACGACAACAAAATTTGTTAATAACGCGCCAGCATTTCTGTTTGAAGAAATACGATACGAACTGTGCGGAACGGAAATAGATAGAGTTAAAACCGTTGGACATACAACGTTGATGAAAAATCTTCTAACCCTACGCCCAGAAGAAAAAAATTTTTTAGGAAATTGGGGTTGGTCAACAGACGCTCAACCTTTTGCTCTGGAAACCGATGGAAAATTTTCATTCTGCATACCGCTCCGACTCCTACTCGGTTTTGCCGAGGATTACAAACGTATAATTTTAAACGTTAAACAGGAGTTGAGTTTATTGAGAGCCGCAAGCGATAAAAACGCTATTCTTCAATCAACGGCTGATAATGTAAAAGTAAAAATTAATAAAATCGTATGGCGGATGCCGTACATAAGAGTTGTGGACGAGGAGAAACTATCTCTGCTGCGGATGACCGAAAGAGATGAAACAATCTCGATTCCTTTCAGACGTTGGCAAATGCACGAATATCCAATTCTTCCAAAAACTAAATTTCAAACTTGGACGGTGAAAACATCATCTATGGTGGAAAAACCTCGCTACGTAATAATTGGTTTTCAAACCGACAGGAAGGTTTCTCAGACCAAGAATGCAGCCCATTTTGATTTCTGCTCTATTGAAAATGTAAAACTCTACTTGAATTCAAAATATTATCCATACGATAATATGAATGGAAACAAAGCTGTAATGTACGATTACTTTTCAAGATTTCAATCGTCCTACTACCAAGGAAGCAGCGATCAACCTTTCATCGATCGACAAACGTTTCTCAATAAAACACCTCTATTTGTCATTGACTGTTCAAGACAATCGGAAACTTTGAAAACAGGATCCCTCGACGTGAGAGTCGAGATGCAAAGCAGCGCAGACTTTCCGGATTCTACCGCATGCTACTGTTTAATTATTCATGATGCACTTATGCAATACTCACCTTTGTCAGGAATTGTAAGAAAAATTATGTAAATAAAGATTCTTTTTACCAGAACTTGTGTATTTATTGGATAGTAAATAAGAACACCAAATATTAATATAAGTAATTTATTAGTTTTAAAAAAATACAAAATATTAAAAAGAGGGCGTGACGTTAAAAAAAATAGTGGCCAATACTAATGGTACCCGTGACTCTAAACGTTTCGCGGAGTCTGTCGATGTGAGCATCGGCATACTCCACAAAAGGTAAAGTTTTTGGAATACCATAGTATGAGTACGTACGTACCCTATTTGGAATATTAAAAATATGAAAAAAGTCTAAAAATATTTTCAACTTTGTGTCTGGAACAATCAGTTCCAGACCCACAGCTGATTTCTTTATAAATTCGATTAAATCTTTAAGTTCTGAAATTGCTAAAAATGGGCGGCCAAAACCCCCAATCTTAAAAGTTGTCACGCCCACTCTTACACATAACACATCCAACAATACATAATGGCTGGCGGTTAAAAAACTAAACATATTCCGCCTCCACCGGAAACTGCTCACAGGCAAAATTTCTGAAACACAAAGTCAATCAATTAAATAATGACCATATGCCAGTGTTGTAACCCCATCTTCACATATATATCTTTTATCATCCTCCGAGCTTAATGCTAATTTATCAACAGTAATTGATTGAATATTATGTTTTCTCGATCTAAACAGTTTCATTTCCTTTCTAAGTTTAACACCTTCAAATAAACATTTCTTGTAATCTTCAAAACAAATTTGATTCTTAACCACAGGTTTCGTTACACCTTTTGCTTTTTTTGTCACCTCGTCGTTTACAGTTTTAAATGTGTACAATTTCGGGCGTAAACCCACAAATTCTGAGATTACAACACCCATACATTCATCTTTGAAACAGCCCAGTTTCTTTTTATTCTCTGTTGAATAATTCTTATGTTCGGGAGGATAATCAGACATATCGAAATATTTTTTCATTTGTAAAAGATCTTCGTATACGTTTTCTGTAAAGATTTCGTAGAAAAAGGAGTCTGTGTCTAGATACATCAGGTTTACAGTTTTATTTTTGTAAAATTTTTTTATAATTTCATAATGAAATTCGTACATATGATATTTACTTAGTTCTAAAACAGAGAAACCGATGTATATAGGTTTATTGAATAAAATCTTCTCTTTACCACATTCGATAGCGCAAAGATTTTCATTATAAATTATTCTATTCAAAAAATTTGGTTTTGAAATCAATCGTTTCAATCGTTTTTCGTTGTTAACAAGTTCGAGATTCATCCTTTTTCTAATATTTTCAATGCTCTTTCCAAACATTGCATTATTTAACAACTTGTAAAAATCCTTTTCAAAATTATTTTTCGCCTCTTTCCTTTTCTCTGTGTTAAACGAAATATAAGGCGCCAACCATTTACTTTGATTGAATTTCAATATCCTATGTATTTTTTCAACAACAAGCCCATTCCTAATAGCTTGTTTAAGGTTCATATAGTGGCAAATGTAACGCTCTTTTATCTCTAGTGTTGTCAAAAGTTTTTCCTGTTTTGATCCGAACGGAATTGTGCGATCCGGAAAAAATGGTAGATCATTATGAGAATCGTGTAAATAACTCGGATAGTCTACATCGCATTCAATTATATAACCTTCATTTCCCTCATCCTCGATTTTGTTTACATCAAAGTTTTTTATTTCTTTGCGGCTCAACCATTCAAAAGAGTTTTGCGGCATAGGTTTCGACATTGCGTAACCATACAAGTTGTTTGCATCTATGTAGATTAAGTAGGAATTTGGTTTTTCCGGATCATACGAGGCGATGTACGGATTATTTGCTTTTGACCATCTTTTTGGACAGGTTGTTATACCGCCTCTAATTCCTCTCTCTATAAACATATACATATCGTAATCCGTGATCAGATCCAATTCTATTTTTGTATATTTTAACATCGCATCAAATGTCAAACTGGGTACCGACAGGTAATACGCAGGATCAACACCATAATTATCCAAACAAATGTTGCGAAAATTTTCAAATATATCTGCGAGCAAAAGCACATCCGTGCGCAAATACAAATCGCTGTATTCGCCCAAAGTCTTGCATTCGAAACGTTCCCAAACTTTTCTTGCATGATTGTAATCGTCCTCGCTTACGTTCTCATCGGCGATGCTGTTATAAAAAAACTCCTTTTTTGGCAACTCTGTTTCATCCAACCTCTCCCAGGAATCTGTATATTCATAGGGATAGACGCCCTTTCTCGTTACAAGATCTAGGTCGTCCGTAAAAAATTGAGATGTATGAAAAAATCTATCTTTTGGAAGATTATTCGCAAGACGGGCTAAACTATCACTTAGAAATCTGAAACTGTCTAGAAACCTTAATTTTATTCCGCTCGCAGTCTGTTTGGAAAAAGATATATATTTTTCAGAAGTATTTGGGATTACACCAATTTTTTCACAATCACAACCTAATTGACGAACAATAAAATGTGAATCATAATTAGAACTGCCGTGAATAAATACAGGAAGATAGCGTTGATTTTGTCTTTTCAAATTACAATCATTACATAATACATTTCTAAATTTACCAGTGAAATGACAATGATCTCTTACACGTGGATGTAATGCAGTAAAGTCTCTATTACAAGATTCGCATTGCGTAGCCAGTTTTACTCTACGCTTTTCATCACGGCTAAGAGGGAGAAGAGGTATATTAGTTTCCGAAAATAAATCACCAATTAGATTTGCTATAGAAATTAAATAGTCCATAAATTTTGCAGCAGCATCCTTACCCCGATACAAATATGGGTCGGAAGGTAAATTAGACGAAATAGAGTCGGGGAGGTTCTGGTGAACCAAATAAACACAAAAACTCATTGGTTCGTGGTCACTATCTACTTTTGTAAATTGAGAATCAATTTTATCTACTTTTTTCAGTATACTTTTAAAATCACAATATGCCACAATAGGAATTCTAAAACTGTGGTGAAAATTTGAAAACTTTAAAACCGAATCTTCTTTTGGCATAACACTTGTTACAGGTTTATTTATGCAGCAATCTTTTTTATGTATTTTTAATTTTTTACGCGAATCTCCTCCCTGAAAACGTGTAAAACAGCGTTTACAAAATAACATAATTTCTTCATGCTTGGTAATCTGGCTACGCATTAATCGCGAAAAATTCTTAATATAACAATAGTGATTTACATTATTACAAGAAATTAATAACAAGTCAAAATGATTTCTTCTCTGTTTTAAAGTTATTCTTAAAGGATAAATTGTATTTTTTCCATTTACTCCATATACGTTTACACTAACACCTATATTTTGTTTTTCAAACACTTCTATTTGTTTTAAAGATACAGGAAAAGTAATTCCGCTAAAGTTAAATTTACCAGTTAATTGTTGATATCTTTTATCCACTCTTTCTAAATGTTCTCCTTCAACATAGCGCGAAAGAATAGCCCATTGAAAACATTTTTCATCCCGCAAATTCTTAGGATTAATAACAGCTTTTTTATTTTCAATAAATTTTGGAAGGCGAATATATGAACTTCCTCCAAGCGGATTGTATTTGCTGAATCTCAAAAGAAGCCCGTCTACAGAGAGCAGACTCCAGCCACTTCCCTTTCCCTGATATTCGTTTTCTTCCAAACAAATTTTTAAAAACATATCCGATAAAAGTTCATCGATTGATGAGTCTTGAAAAACCGGAACATTGATAGTTTTAAAAGCTCTATTCTCTACAGTTGTATCGGGCAACATTGGTTTAGTATAAGTACATTCTACAATAATATTAAATTTTAAAGGTGTTTCATATTTTAATAATATATTTTCAATTAACAGTTTCATTTTTTCACCATTTCCAATTAAAAATGAACAAACATCCTTATATCTTGCATTATTGTTTTTTAGATAATATGTTTTCAAAACACCTCTAAAAGCGTTTTCAATTTCCATAAACTCGCCGTTTTCATACCGTAGTCCCAATCTATATTCCTTTTTTCTTAAATCCATATTATTTATTTAAGTTCTGAAGATTCAATTTTAACGTTTTTAATTTTTAAGACTTTCTCACAGGCATTTGCTAAAATGTTATTAATGGAGTTATAAATTGCGATATCATTTAATAAAAAATAACCTTTTTTGTTAATCTTTTGCCAATAATTTTTTTCAGTTGTGCATTCTTTTAAATCTTTTACATCGGTTATTTCAATTTTAATTAAATACGTTCCAGTCTCACCGGGTGTAGTAATTTTTTTCCTATCATTTCCCATTTTTAACTGAAACTGTTGACTTATAAGAACGGAATCGGATTTTTTAGCCAATTTTTTTGAAAATATTTTTATAAAACTATCCTCATCCTCGTCCTCGCTCTCGCTAGATTCTTCAATTTTCCTTTTTTTACCTTTACACTGTTTTGCAATATTACTTAATTTCTCTACAGCTTCGAGTGAAAATTTTTGATTAGTTTCTAAAATATGTTTTATTATAGTATTAATTTTAGTTAGTGATAATTCTTTGTCTTTTGATTGAACTTTAGCATATAAATAATCCAAAATATTTTGAACTACAAGGAGCGGCTGATATAGCAAAGAATCATTCGAATTTCTAAAATCTTGTTTTACTATTCGATAAAATCTCTCCCACTTATTAACAGAAACTAATCCCAGCTTAAAAAGAATCGATACAATTTCACCAATACTAAACATACCAGTCAAAACAGTGCTGCTCTCTCCATTGAACGGCCCATGCTGTTGAGGTGCCGGTTGTGGTGGTTGGCCCGAAGGTCCAGCCTGTGGTGGTGTTGGTGGTGGTGGAGGAGTCAAAGTCGGCGGTGAAGACGGAAGAATGTATTCCTCGTCAAACTCTCGAACGAAAATGCCAGCCATTTCTATAATAAATAGAATATAATATGACTATCAGTTTAATCAACTCTTGATGTCAGGCGCAAGTATACTCTTAGCGTTGTAATACAAACACACACAAGTGTTAATAGTTTATAAAATAACAACAAATACTTACTTAGTATGTTGAAGCAGATTTGAAACTATTGATGTCTGACTCTTGTAAGTCTCTCTTTATATACTATATCTCAAGGATTTCCCCTCCACAATTATACACGTGCGTTTCACAATGCTGGAAAGTCCGGTTTGCGTAATATCCTTGTTGTCCTGCCACTTAAGTTGTTTACAAAATCATATTTATTACTTGCCGGTGGTTTTTCCCGTCAAGGCTAACATGTCCGCAAGGCTTCCCGGTGTTGACGCAAGTTGTTTCTCCCGTCAAGGCTAACACGTCCGAGCAAGGCTACCCGGTGATCAAGGTTAACACGTCCGAGCAAGGCTTTATTTTAATAACATCCGCAATTAGTCGAGTGACAAGCCTGTATTTCCCAGTATCATTGAATAATGAGATAATTAAAATTGTTTACAAGATTTCCCCGTAGCAATTATTTATGTTTCACAACCTTCTATAAAAGCTAGAATCGACTTGGAATGTTACCAGTTAAAAGATGTTGTGTGTTAAAAGGCGTCAGAGTTTTTCAGCGTCCGATTTTATTTTTATAACTAGTGTTATATCGTGCAACAGAAAGTGTAGCAGTTTTATTGTTAAGAAGAGACTCGTTGATTGTGAAATAACTACACAAACTATAATTAAATGTGAATTAAACAAATATAAAGGTTGTCGTGAAACTTTGTGTGTTGAACATAAATTAAATACAAAAACTCATGAGACAAATAATAACAATTCGCATATATTAAAAATTGAATTAATATTTGATAATATTTTTAATAAATTATTACAATGTTGTATAGAAAGTGCAGTGAATTTTGCTGTGACATTGGACATGGGTGATTATGTGTTGGACAATTCTATAAAAAATTTGAAAACGGACACGGAAAGTGTAGATAAATTTAGAGGACTATTTTTATGTTTGTATAAATATATTACAGATGAAACCATAATTGAACAAATTCCAGACAACTTAAATGTTTTAAATATTGTATTTATGGATAACGATGTTCCATTATGGTTTCTCGATAGATTTGCTCATAAATTAGATTTAAAAAAATATTGTTCATCTTATAATTTTATTAGTGGTAATAAATTACGTTCAGGAGTATTAAAATTTTTAAAAAAGTATGAACAACAATTGAATTGGAATAATCTTCAGGAAATGTTGTCATACTGTAAATTAAAATATGTGAAAGAGTTAAATAATTACCAACATTACTTTGATTTTTATTTTGTTTTAGATATTTGGCAAAAACGTATAGAAGATTATAAAAAGATGTATGAACAGTTCTGATTTGAATAAATGTATGTTATTGTTGGTTGTAATGAATAAAAACACACGCACACAATGTATATATTAAACATATTTTATTAATTCAGATAAAACAGTGTCTACATTATTATCATTGTTTACAATCCTTTTTACATTAGTTAATTTTTCTTCGTGCATGTGGTGCAACTCCATAATATAATTTAAATTAATGCGTTCTATTTCTTCAGGACGATTCCTCGCAATAGTTCTCAAGTAACAAGTGACTGGCTCCGTGTTTACGTATAGTTGTACGATTTTCTCATCCTCCAAATGTTTTGGTAAAAGGTTTCCCAACAAAAGAAGCACATTATTCTCTATACAATTAATCTTGCCCATTTTATACAATAGCGGGGAAAATATTTCTCTAACGCTGAACGTAGATCTCTCCATAACAACAATGTATCCATCCTTTGAGTATTTTTCAGCTTCCATCTCGTTTTCCAACATGTGCAACAACGCCATCACTTGGAAAGTGAATGCATAACGCTCCTGGTCTTCATAAAATGTTTTCAAAACATTTTCACCGTAAAAATTTGTCCATTTTTTTACAGGTTCTTCTATGTGCTTTACCTTGGGATTGCAGGATCGTAGTTTCTCATAAAGTTGAAATGCGATCGTGCTTTTGCCCGAACCTATATTTCCTTCCAATACAATTATCATGATGTTGGTAATTTAAAGAATCGGTCAAATCCTGCTCGATAACGTCCTTTGTCTCGCTCACTCTCCTTATTAATAACGACGAAAGAGTAACCGTCGTTACTATTCCAAACATTGGCACACAATTCTTTGAATAATTCGAAGGTCATATCAGTATTTACATGATCATTATAAACATGACGTAAATTGCGTTCATCCTGTTTGAATAGTACAATGAGATTTGCATTATCACGAATCAGCTGTTTTGGAATGTGGCTGTACGTCTGACTCAGATAAAACACATCAAGCTTATAATGTCTTCCTGTTGTAAAATAGTTGCGAATATTATCTTGTTTCTCGCATGATACATCGTCAAAAATAACAATAGAATCGGTTTTTATTTCTGTTAAATCGGGAACTTCTTCATTTTCCGAAAACATATAGTAACCAATTTCTGGGAGACCATCCAAAACACATTTTAAAAACTTATATTTCGTTTGACATAATGACTTTGAAAATACATACACATTTTTAAAATGTAAACCATTGGGGGAAAATATCAAATTCATTATTAAGTTTGTTTTTCCCGAATTACTGGGTCCTGCTATAATACACCTAATATTATTTGGAAGAAGGGCATTGTGTTTTTCTTTTTTCTTTTAACTGTGGGGGAGATGATATCATCAAAGTTAATTATTGGAAGTTTAACACTTTGTTTCACCAACTTCATAATAAATCTTTTTTGTCTATCCAAGTATCTCTTGTACTGTCAAATCCTAACCAGCGAACAAGTAATTTATCCCCTTTTTTTCGAATCACTTTCTCTATTAAATATATATCTCCGAATTTTGTTTTACTTAATTCTTCCGTATAAAACCCTCCTTTTATCACATCGCCCGATTCGTCTTTTAAAATGTATGTGACCGGATCTGTTGATTTTATCTCATAGACTGTATAAATTTCGTTTGACCAGCCCGGGTAGTAGCCCTTATCAAATAATTTCTTAGTCCTACTGATTCTAACCTTTTCCCCCACTTTAAATCTGATTTTAATATTTTTCTTTTTTTGATTCTTAATTATTCTCTGCAAAACTAAATGCTCGTTAGTCTTGTTTACGTCTACCGGTTTCATTCCAATTGTTCTGTGCACAGTGTTATTATATTTTGAAATAATTTTCGGTAACAAATTTAACCATTTATAATTACCTTGCTCGCTAAATGCAACCCACATTTTATTCTTTATTGTTCTATTTAACCGTTCCACAATAGATGCTTTTTTATCAGAAAAAGTAGAATAATGATTAACACCATACTTATCTAACAACCTTTTAATTTGAACATTATAAAATTCTTTTCCTTTATCTGTTTGCAAATGTTTCATAGGATGATTATGTAAAATTGGTTGCAAAACTCTTGCCAACTCATCAGCATTTTTTGCTTTTATCGGTTTAGCTATTGCAATTTTACTAAAACAATTAATTACAACTAATATATATTTATATCCTTTATTGACTTTAGAAAATGGAATCATTTCAACAAGATCTGCTTGAAAAAGATCATCTATACCTTTAAGTTCAACATAACGGGTAGAAAAATTTCTACGAACTTGTTTGTGTAATTCTTTTGCAATTTTATTTTTTACATTCATTTTTTACATTAATAATTTTCAACTAATTTACAATGATGCGCAAATCTTCTATGCTCCCATTTTGGGTTGTCTGCTTCCTCCCAATGATTGATGGTGACTCCGCAATCAATACAGCAGGCCGAATCCCCTTCTCCTGTATAATAAAATCCCGCGTTAACCATATCATCAATTTTTGGATAGGGTTTAGGCCAAAAGAGAAAGGTCTCTTTCATCAATTCTTCAATTTCATTGGTGATTTTTTTACACTCGGTATATTCCACCAAATTTCCGGGAATACTTCTTTTACTTTGTTCACAACTGGGGTTTGCTATCTTGTGAAGAAAATTAACATGATTGATTGTTAATTTTGCCAAACCAGACTCCCATCCACAACCACAGCACACAATATTTTGAAACTTCCTTGTGCGGTAAAATCCAGATTTGACCAATTGCTTAGATGTACAACTGTATAATGCATCACCCCAACGACCTGTATCATCTCTGCCGTAGTCGACCTTGTTGTTGTCGGTTTGGGTAGAGGCGTCAACCATCCTAGTTGGTAAACCCTTGGCTAAACCAGAATCGGTCATGATTCACTTTTCGGTTTCTTTGGTGGTGGTTGTAACGTAAAACCTTCTAATTGATTGGATACTGCTCTGCTAGTCTCACCAGTTAGACGTTCTTCTCTTGCACGATCCGCTGCTAATCTGATCCAACAGATACCGTTTCTAGCCTCCTTATGTTCAGAATCGTTGCCCACGTAATGAATGGAAGTCAAATCGTCTCGAAAATGAACTCTACGGCTGCTGCTGCTGCTGGACATAACCTTTACACTAACTTTCGAAACACTGAGCGCAAGGCTTTAAATACAGAAACATTAACCTTGAGAAACCTTTACGTAACTGTGGGAATTTACATTGCGAAACATGTTTATCGCTGGTAGCCTTGACGGGAATTTACGTCTTGCGACATTGTGTTGCAAACAAAACCACTTATCGGATAGCCTTGACGAGAAAAACAACTTGCGCCATCACCGGGTAGCCTTGCGGACGTGTTTGCCTTGACGGGGAAACCCAGCGGGCGTCATTACCGGGCTTGGCCTTGCGGATGGTAAAAACAACTTGTGTTATTGCCGGGTAACCTTGCGGACGTGTTAGCCTTGACGGGAAAAACCACTTGCGTCATCACTGGGTGGCGCTCGCGCGTGTGCCTTGTGACGTCATCAACTGTCAAGGTCATGTGCCTTGTGACGTCATCGGGGTCAATGACCGTAATTATGCAGGAATGTGGGTCAATTATGCAAATTAGGGGTCAATGACCATTTAATTGGGGTCAATGACCATTTAATTAGAGAAATTATGCAGGAATGCGGTCCAATTGGGGTCAATGACCATTTAATTAGAGAAATTATGCAGGAATGCGGGCCAATGACCTTAGGCATGTGGTGTGGTATATGGATTTTGCTCCAGAACATACAAAACACTACTACTATCAGTTTATTTCAGAGTTTAAATAATGTTATGTGTCTATAACACTTGCCATCAATCAAACATTACTGGAGCAACTACTATTTGTATTGTACGTCTGTAGCTATTTGAAAGCATTTTAATTATTGATCAGTTTATTTCAGAGTTAAAATAATGTTATGTGTCTATAACACTTGCCATCAATCAAACATTACTGAAGAAACTACTATTTGTATTGTACGTCTGTAGATATTTGAAAGCATTTAAATTATTGATCAGTTTATTTTAGAGTTAAAATAATGTTATGTGTCTATAACACTTGCCATCAATCAAA
>JAGFPH010009607.1:0-28417 GCA_018207615.1 Philaenus spumarius | reverse complement strand
AACTACTATTTGTATTGTACGTCTGTAGCTATTTGAAAGCATTTTAATTATTGATCAGTTTATTTCAGAGTTAAAATAATGTTATGTGTCTATAACACTTGCCATCATTTAAACATTACTGGAGCAACTACTATTTGTATTGTACGTCTGTAGCTATTTGAAAGCATTTCAATTATTGATCAGTTTATTTCAGAGTTAAAATAATGTTATATGTCTATAACACTTGCCATCAATCAAACATTACTAGAGAAACTACTATTTGTATTGTACCTCTGTAGCTATTTGAAAGCATTTTAATTATTGATCAGTTTATTTCAGAGTTAAAATAATGTTATGTGTCTATAACACTTGCCATCAATCAAACATTACTGGAGCAACTACTATTTGTATTGTACGTCTGTAGCTATTTGAAAGCATTTTAATTATTGATCAGTTTATTCCAGAAATAAAATAATGTTATGTGTCTATAACACTTGCCATCAATCAAACACTACTGGAGCAACTACTATTTGCATTGTACGTCAGCAGCTATTTGAAAGCATTTCAATTCTTGATCAGTTTATTTCAGTATTAAAATAATGAGAAAGTTCAGTAGGATGGTGGATGCAAAAAGTGCAAGCAATAATTGATTCAAAAAGTATTGTAAATAGTAATGTTAGAATGTTTGTAATTCTGTTGAAGATATGTGTGTAGAGGATTGGATGACCTCATTCTTGGGTCTAACTTTTCGCCAGTATAGAATTGTGTAGGTACAAGATAAAAATGTTTAAATTATGTTTTTAATATGGTTACACTTTACCTTACGTTTGACAAAGTTGAATTTGCTGAAAAATACCAATAAATAGATTGTGTTAGAACTAGCAGAACCATATGCAGTCAATGGCAAACATATTGTGAACAAAATTTTATAATAATAAAATAGAATATAATAAAAAATAAAAAAAATAATAATAAAAACGCAAACATGAATTAACAGAAGGAAGTATAGTCAATTTAAATTGATATTGTATTTAGGAATGGTGAAGCTAAGTATAAACAGTGTCTTCTCTTAAACATAATCACTAAGAAAAACAGAAAATGTTTCCTATGGAATCCTTAACAACCCATATCATTACCGACATTCAACAGAAAAGTCCTTTGATATCTTTCATTCTTCAAAATACTTCTAATTTTTCTTCTCTTTTTTTGTCCTTCATTTCAGAATATTATATATAAACCTTCTAGTGATTTACTAATGGGTTAATACTCCAAAGAGGAAAAATTAACAAACCCGTACTGAAAATTACAAACAAACAAAAATTGTAATACATTATATTATATTAATTATTTAACGGTTAGTGGTCATGTTATTAGTATTTTATTTTAAATAGAACCAATTTATTATTTTATGTACATAATTAATATTCCTAATCAATTCATGAAACATAATAATTATGTAAACCCGTAATTCTCGAGCCTCTATGGACTGTCCCTTAAACCATCCCAAATAACACATTGATTTAAAGAATATGTCCGCTAACTGTATTGGAGGAAATATCTTGTTAAAAATGTTATTAAATCACATTTACTTTCTTACCAATCGATCCTAAAGCTTTTAAAAAGGCTTTCACTGCTTTCAATTCCCAGCAAATTGGGAGATTGAATTGCATACTATCAACGTGTATTACATTATAGATTGAGAGAGACCCAGCTATACAGAAAATTGGATTCATATCAAATATCACATTTAAGAAATGAATTTAATATGGACCCTTGACGTTGATATAATGGTTGAAATAAGAATTATTTATCAATGACGTTGATTATTTTTTGTTAACACATTTTGTAATACTATTCCATCGATCATTAAAAATAAGTTTCCTCGAAATTTTTAGTGCAACAAGTGTGTCATAATTAATTCGTAGTCATAAAAAATGTGATTTCGGAAAATACTGTCTTTTTAAAAGGGATAACATTAATATATTGCAAACTATAAATCTGATTGCAATTTTAAATAGAGAACCTTATCTTGTTTTCAGACCACCAAACATATGGTTGATAATCTTGACTTTTCTAAGTAATATAAACTTATTATTTTCTATAAAATGTTATTAAATATTAAGTAAAATAATGTAAATACATTTCAAACAGTGTTGTTTATATTGTTGTTGTTGCTACGACAAGGAACAAATGCAATACATTCACAGCTGACTGGATTCGTCACATCGTCAGTCTTAAATGAATAGCATAGTGAGTTGTTTGGACAAGAAAATGGTTACCATTGGTTGTAGTCTGGTGGTTTGATTTAACCTATAAATTAAACGTCCTACTGAATTGAATTTATGTACCAAAATGTAATATTTCAATATTTCAATATTTCATTTATACAATATTAGAAAATTATAATAATAAGATAATGATACATTATTTGATTCAACATAAAATAATCTAAAACAGTTTTCGTCTTTGTTTAAGCATAAGTTCACATTGCATTTTTCACAATATATGAAGTTATATCTTTTACAAGATGACAATGTATATGTTGTCATTTTTTCGTTTCAGAGAGGCTAGTGGTTCTGTGGATCGGTTCTTATGTCCTTTGGCAGATCCTTGGCTCATCCTTGGAAACTCTTTGGCAAAGGATCAAAGCAAATCAACTCAAATCAAAGCAAACTCTTGGCTTATCCTAAATAAGTTTTGAGCCATATCAACCCTGAATTTATTTTGTGTCTGTGCCACCATTTATTATTGTGACCTTGCGATACAGTGCCCAGGCATTGATTACAGCTATGTCAACTAAATGAAAAAACAAACGAAAATAATACCACTTTCTTGACCTTATCTTTATTCTAATTCTGCCTATATTACTGTCTAACAAATCGATATTTCCCATGTGATTATTATATACAGAAACTACCTTTGGAAATGGCAAATCGGCATATTGTTTTGTTTTTCTGTTACACCGTGACTTTTCAGTTTTTGGAAATTCTCCAACAAAGATTGAAAAGAAAGAAACGTTACTACTATCTTTAAAAGACTTTACTGTAGACATATCAATTTAATTATAAGTTGCAGAAAATTCCTGTAAATAGCCTCGTAATTTTTTCTTTCTTGATCGGAAGGACATTTACAATTGGGATTATATTTTACATTATAGTTCCAACTATTGGGATATCTTGTTCAAATAAATAAATTACTAGTGGCAGACAGGTGTAGTAACGATGAACATATAGCTTTGAATTTTGGTGTCTTGGTATTTCTCTGGCAAGTCTAATAACAACGTCAGCAGAAGCACCGTCTGGCTCTCCAACTAAATGAAACTTTTCCAAGTTTTCCTCCCCATTGTATATTTCTATTTTGTGAGCAAATCCCATGTCCCCACTCAAAAGTTTGTATACCCATTTATGAAGTTTGTCTTTCATACAAACTTTCATGTGATGTCAAATTTTGTTTAACCAATTTGATCATCAATAGAAAGACATTCAGTCAAAGAAATATATTTCTGTCATGTACCTGATCTAATACAGGTCTTAGTTTATAAAGTTTATCATCATTAGGACTCTTTTTCCAGGCTGTTTAGAGTTGTCATTAAAATTTAAAACGCTTCTCAACTTTAAAAATGTTTTAATGACATGATGTCTTTGACAACATCCATTCCCAATAACATCGTTCTATAAGTCACAAATATTTGTAGGTGGAGTTATAAAAGTCATAATTAAAATACCAAGAAATTTCTGCAAGTCGAATCTATTTTAGCTGGTATTTTTATTTGGATCTTTTGAAGTAATGTATAAATTTGTTTCACGAGAAATGTTGTTCGAAAACTCATTCGTAAATAAATATTTAAATAACTGATACGGTGTAGACAATTCTAGAACTGATAGTGGAAGGTCAGTTGTAAATAAAAAAAAACTCAACATTCTTATTTTTCTATAAAATACTTTTGTTTAAGATGTTTAGATTAGTTATGTTTAAAGTTCTAGTGTTAGTCATTTGAGTATTGAGTTATAATTGGTATTTATTTCTGGTAAATGTTGGTTACAAAATTAATTGTCATTGGTTTTATACAGTCGGCACTGTTACTGGTGCTATCATTATTACTAGCACAATTGGAAGGATTACTAACAATACAAGGATTTTTGCTCAACAAATCTTCTTCGTTTTGCAAATAATAAAATATGTCATTAGGATTGGCTTACTGATGTGGATTCAGAATTGTTAATATCAAAACCGTCTTCACTATCAGACGAACATACGAGTGCCCTCATATAATCAGAATGTAAACATTGAAATTTATCTTCACTAATAAAATTAAAAGAAAGTGTTTAAAGTGTTTATAAACGTTCTTCAGTGTCAATCTATACAATTTAACCTCAAAGTCAAAATAACACTCACTGTACAACTTTGCAGATACGCAAAGAGATCACTTTTAAACATAAAATCTATAAATATACTAAAAAAAAAACAATACAACTTCACCAATACATAGCTAAAAGTTACCTAATCCACTTAAAAATGATTAACTGTGAATAAAAATATTAACTCCTTTAAATACTGCCTAGAAATTGACAAATTGCATTCGTGAAAGTTATGTAGTTCAATTAATTGGTTTAAAAATAACTAAATGTTTTAAAATATAATATATTTTATAAAATTATATAATTCTTATTTACAGAGTTTACTTGTCGGATATGCTAACGACATTGCATAAAATAAAAGCGTTCAAGTACCATGGGTACAAATGCTGCCTTGCTAACCCATATTTTATTCTAGACGAATCTGATGAACTATGTGCTAGTGTTATTTGTCTTAAGTCAGGATTAAGTAAATATATAACTTGAAGGTAACTGTTAAAATATAATTTACATAAACAAATTAAACAAATTTTAAATCTTACTAAATGATTTGATATTAAAAATCTTACCAATATTAAACATTTAAACATTATTCAGTAAAAGTGTGCTCCTCGTAAAGTTTTTCTGTTTACTTTTCGAGTTTTAAATGATGTAGTATTTACTACTACTGTTATATGATTGACAATTTAATCACAATCCTACCAAAATATATTATTATCGTATATACATTCTAAAACGAAGTCAGAACTTTAACCTAATCGCAATTAATTGCTTTGGTGGTCGCCAGTTGTTGCACACGCACTGTAATTAAAGATGAAACTACAAAATGTCTATGTATCAAATACTTTGTTTATAACCATCTAACGTTTTCATTCCACGCAGTAACAATTAAATGCAGTTCATGCTAAAATTATAGACGAGAAGTAGTGACACTTGTCTTTGAAAATAGTTTTGCTATTTCAAGACTTGGTGTTCTTTCCACACTCTGAATATTAAAGATGTTATTGTGGAGTATAAAGTCAATTTAAACTATTGAGTAAAGAAAGTAATTTCAAGCATGGCTTCACATAGCCCAGATATATGTCTGAATCATGGTGGACTTGAAAATAGTATTTGCAATTGGATTTCAAACAGACAATATATTTTATGAAATAAAATAAACTTTTTTGTTATTATTTCTGTTTAAGTTATTATGTGTTTCCAGTTTTCCACACATCGGTTATTTTAATTAGAGATTAAAATTGGCAGTTAAAAATTTAACAAAATAGGGTATTAGAAATAACAAATGTTAGGATATCATTAGTTTAAAATCTAAAGAACCACCTTTCTTGTTAAATGATGGGAAATTTAAAAACATTGAGTTATATTTCACTTAGTAAACAATATTACTGTACACTTTTACAGTTTTCCTGGGTTATTCTATTTGACTTAATTAAGCTAACTGAGTTATTTTTATATATTTAATAAATTATTTGTTTAAATAATAATTCAAGAGTATATAAACTATATTTTAAGCGAACAATTTTATTGATAATATGATAAAAAGTCGTCGAAACTTTTTTTCATATTTACTTAAATCATTTAAACTAAAATATTACAACACAAATTATAGTTATATTTATTTGATTATAAATTGCTTTTTAGAAAGATTTAAAAGTATTTAATAAATCGTTTATCCTGTGAGGAAATATAATTTAAAGGAAGTCTATGATTTTTTTAGACTTTATAAACAGAGTTCAGTTCATATTTAATAGAATAAATTATTTTCTTTAAAGATTGTTGACAGAATTGAAATACTGAACACTAGTTGGGAAGTGAAATGCTATTCAAATACTAAGATAAAGTTCACTGTTTCGTTTAAAAGTTGTAATGTCTTTTTGATTGTTTTCTATATTTTCTTGATGCTTGTTTTAGTGAAGTAGACTTATTTGAAGATTGTTTAAAAAGTAAATATTTTGTAATTAATATATGTTTTTGCTACACAGTTTTTGCCTAATTTAAAATATAATGCTCAGTTGGTTTGGTTTAAAAATACTGCTTGATACGATAAATGTACTGAATTCAATAAACCAAAACTCGTATTTAAATAATGTGTGCATTGTATTAAAACTATTTTATTAATTTAATATCAAACTGCATAAAATCGCGTGTGGTAAACTAGAGGTGTGTTATATAGAGGGAGTGAAAAGTGTAAACAACTGAACAAATTACATATATAGTATTCATCTACTAGACATACATAATTGGAGAGGATTTTTAAGCAAAAAGGAAATAGTCTGAACTATGTGTATTGCTAAGTTCATTAACTATAGTGCAACTATTTAAATATTATACAGTTCACCAGGAATACTTTTAATAATTTAAGCATCTGGTGCAGCACAGTAACTAAATAATCGGGCCGGTCGCCATCAGGTGAAATACATTTTTTACTTTTTTGTTCCGTCCTAGTCTTTACTGGTTTTACATAAAAATGTTTAGTTATCTTACATATTGACACAATCAATCATACAAAATAATTAACCTCTTTTCAATATTAGTATAGAAGTCAGTTTGTATGGGGATTTTCTTAAAATTATGTTCTTTGAATATGGTAGACATTGTTCATATCATCAATACCAATTTAAATACATATTCCCAGTATGTGACGCAAGAAACTCATCAACATTTAGTTTTCTACTAAACTAAAGTATGATTTTCTTTGTGTAATATAGGCATTCCGAATTTGTTAAATAATTTAAACGCTATACAAGAGAATGGGGAGGTGGACACTGTGAAAATACCGGAAAGCTTGAATAAAGGCATGTCCAGTTAGTTAAAAATAGGCATACTATCTTTGTTAGTTGATATTTGAATAATTTTTTTTGAGTTAGAAAACAACGTAAATACGACAGGTGTTTGAAGCTACTTAATTCCCCTAATTAATAATATTACAGTGAATCACTTTGATAAGAATCTGACATAATGTGGAATTATATCAGGAATATAAAACTATTAACTTTGAAACTAAATGAGAGTAAGCTTCATACAATGTTTAAGGTTATTGTGTATTATTTTTAAATGAATGTACTATGTATGAATATATTGAAACCAAATGCAACTTTTCCAATCCAAAAAGTATACTGAACAATGTAAATATATTATTAAAAACATAACATACTTCAAACACCTTACGTTAAAAACTACTGTTCTAATTGTATAGTTGGTAAACAACATGTGTTGTCGTTAAATTTAATATCCTTGGAATTTAACATCCTTGAATTTAATTTATTTAGAATTCACGTTACACACAAACACAAAATCTTGTGAATGAATATACAAATTCACGACGTTTCGCGAAGAAATACAACACTTCGTGTCCTCAGGGGTCGTAAGTCCCAGATGTTCGTTGACGTTTTAAGTCTTAAACTGTCAGAACGCTTAAACTTAGGTTGACTGATGGTGATGATGTCTTTCAAGATTAAGATTTAAACATGTGATTTATATTCTGAAAGCAATGTAAGACATTTTTTCAGTATCTTTACTATTCTATTTATGTTCCGCAATTGTTAAATTATTTACTTGCTGTAAATTGTCTCGGGACGCCACGTCATTTCATTCTGCGTCCTATTACAGGTGTTGTATCAGCGTCAAACGTTGGTAGTCTCTCATTTGCCACCAACCGATATGCATCTTACAGTATTGTTTGAATATTTGTTACAATTTAGTATTTATGTACATTTATACATATTTATCGAATTAAAGATAACAATATAATTTTGAAATTGCTTTTTATATTGATAAATCAAACAGTTTAGAGATAGAAACAATCATATGATTTTTATATGATTTTTTTTATTCAAACTTTTATAAAACAATCGTGTGTTCAAAAATTTAAATTTACTCTCCAGCTCTGTACACATCCTAACAGACACACGGACAGACATCACCAAAAAGACACTTTTTTGGGTTCAGGGAGCACCAAAACTGATAATTTAAAAATTTAAATATGATGTTTAAAATTATATGCTACTTGACATATGGTGCTATTTGAAAGTTTGAGCAATAGGCTCAAATTTAAGAAACCCAAATGTTTTAAAATTTGTGTTTTGCCCAAATACTTCTCCATGTGGCATATTGTAGTAAAGATAATTTCATGAAGAGTAAGACTTTTGAATAGGAGAAATGCTATCTGCATTGATAAAAAATACAGGGTATTAAAAAATTTGTTTCACACAAATTTTCATCATTTTGAAATGGATAAATATAACTGAGTTCTGTTTTTGAAAAATATTTGTTTATTATAACGCTTTAAAAAAAAGTACAACTTGATATATGTTTAAATATGAAAATTCCGAGATTTTAATTATTGACCCTCAGTTTTTGGAAAACTCTGTATCCGGAAAAGGTTAACAGTACTTGTACGTTGTTCCTTTGGGTGAATTTAGTTGGGAATAATTTAGTTTCATCTTTCTATCGTTCGACCGTAACCTGTTTGAGACACCCGGTATACCCAGTCTTCATGAAGTTCCTTTAACCCTCTTTACTTTAAATGTAACACATTTAAAAAATAGAAACTGTAAATAATCGTACCACTAATTTATCTGAATTTATATGTGTACTTGAAAAACTTTGGACGAAAAATGTACATGTAGTCCAATCCATGACCTTCGCTCCTGACTTTCTCTACTGTATGGCTAACTGATAAGCACCACTTTCATGTACTGATAGGACAGCAATACCTCCCTCATTTTGTTCCTGATATTTGTTGTGATAGCACTCAGTTTTGCCTTTTTACAAATGAATCGCTCAAATAAAGACAAGGTTCAAATGATTTTTTTTATGGGTAAAAATCTGCTTTGGTGTTATAATAAAAAATATAATTTTCGAGAACTTTGATTGTTCATTACTTTGAAATGACGTAAGATATTAGGCTCTAGTTTGCGCCATTATGTTTCTATTTTAATGAGCTTTTTAATGGTTGTATTACATGACCTACATTTATATTTGAAATTTCTAACCCCCCTTAATCCCCAAAATCATAGAGGGTCAGATATGTAAAAAGATTTGTTATGTTATGCAATACAAGACGTATACAAAGTTCTGTTAAGTTATTTTCAGTAACAAAAATAATGAGGGGAGTTAAAGGAAATTTATGAACACCCTGTAAACATGGTGGCTGGTGATAAGTGTTAAAACAAATGTTCGTGATAAACAACATGGAATTAGTGGCCACATAGTTTGTCTTACTACTTTGTATTGATACAAATTTCAATATTTATTAAAAAATCGGTACTTGTACAAGTACAATTGAAATTGCTTGACTACCGTGATTGTTTCGTTGAAAATTTAATACTATTTTAAAAACCTACTTACAATTTCTAATAAAAAAATGGCTTAAAATAATCGAAGTATATTAATGTTAAATACTAATAGTTATCACTGAAATACATTTTTTTAAATTATTTTATAAAATTTAGGAAGATAAAAAGTTTATAATATTTTAATTGGTTCTTATTATTTTACTTTTCATTAAATTATTGTTAAGTTAGTCACTAATACAAGTTTTTATACGTAATCACTTCTAAAATGTATTCTAAATGATAAAATGTAAATAGTCTATTAATAATATCAATGAAAAGTTGACTTTACTACGATAATTAACATTCGTTTATTTAAATATCAAATCTTAAAACTATTAGAATTTTGCTTTACCACAAAATAATAATAAACATGCATATGAACTTAATAAAAATTTAATAGAATATTGTACATGAAGAATTAGTTATAATTTAATAAAAAATGTATAATCATTAAAATCATCAATGCAACTTTTAACTTTGTAGATAAAGTTTAATAATTATCAAAATAATTCTTCATTTCTTTGAATCCTACTTCCTGGACCATTATTGTAAAATTTGTAATTAATTTACTAACCTTCAAATGCTCCTATAATAGGATAATTTGAAGGTTATTAAATTAATGAACAAAATAGTTCATATTAATAATAATTTAAATATTGCTTAATAAATGGAAAAGGAATTCAAAGTAATACCATTGTTACTAGTCTACAATTTTAAAAGTAGTTTCTTTTCATATTTTTGCTCTGATTATATGAACGATGTGTTTAGGTGAATACATATAAATTAGTCTGTTCTATAGATATTATTCTGTCAAATATATGACATTTTTTTAAACAAATGTATTTTAATTAAAATGTTATCTATTGTTAAATGTAACGACCAGATGCAGTTTGACATGACTTGTCAGGACAATCACACATTGTCCTTGTCAAAAGTACAAACAAAACGTCGGAAAAGTCAGGAATCACAAATTGGTTTTGATCTCATGTAAAAATGAATCTGTCATGAGTTCAAGCATATATGCTATGGAGTGCAATATATCATAATATGAATTGGAACTAAATGTGACGTTAATCAAAGTTGAACAATTTATGTACTTCAAATTCGGTCAAGTTTAACAAGTCGCTCAGTGTTGGACACTCCGAGAGATTACAAACGTCCGCTATCACACAAGGACTACTTAACACCTGCAGAGGACAAGTGTTCAAATTATTTCTTGAAAAGTCGTGTTTTAAATATACAATATAATAAATATTGTTCACACAGGACTTTGACTTGTGTGTTTGTCTATTTGTATGTTTGAGTGTTTGAAAGTGATTGTAAGAAGAGAAAATATTCTTTCGAATAGAAATTTGAAAGAATGGTTGGACTAAACGAACTTTATTTTAAACAATCAAAGTTTATGAAGTCCATTATCAATTTTGTAACTATCAAATCCTCATCTATAATGTTTATCAAAATTGAAACCAGTATACAGGTTGATTATTTTAAGTGTGCCACCATTGGTATATCAGAAGCGACAAGATTTACAGGAAACTTTAAATGGGGAACTTCACCTACTATTTAGTGGCCATTAAAAATATGAATTTGAAATTTCAAAAATATGCCGCCATTTTCCAATATGGCGGCCAACTTTCGAATTTCCTATGGAACTAATTATGATTTAAAGCAGGTTTTCAAAGTGTCCTCCATCTTCATAAATACATGCGTGCACACTTAAATACATCTTCTTACACAATACACAGTGGTTGCGTTAGCGATATTTTTAACAAACTTAAGTACGTTTTTTGTATAAAATAAAGTATTTATGAAATTGCAACAACTTTTTAACATTCCATTGTAAAACTTATTGCACTTTGAGTTAAATTTTATTGTTTGCAATTAGAAAATAAGCCTCTTTAATAATTGTTGTAAAAGAGTTTCTGAAACTTTCAGCGCTTCTAGCGGCTAAACGGTTAAGTTTATCAAAAAAATACCAAGAATAAAAAAGTCTTAAAATTGCATGTGAAATTGAAATCCGTCATAAAAAATAAGGGCTTCCATAAGAAATTCGAAAGTTGGCCGCCATATTGGAAAATGGCAGCATATTTTTGAAATTTCAAATTCATATTTTTAATGGCCACTAAAAAGTAGGGGAAGTCCCCCATTTAAAGTTTCCTGTAAATCTTGTCGCTTCTGATATACCAATGGTGGCACACTTAAAATAGTCACCCTGTAGAACTTGTTCATACTTGATACGATTCATAATTTTGTTAGAAAGCAAACAACTCATACGTTTGTTTGAGGGGTATTTAAGGTTATTAATTTTATTTATTGAATAAAATAGGTTTTAAATTGGGAAATTCATAATTGTGTTGCTTAAAGTATTAAAACATATTACAAATTTAAATTAGAAGAACAGTTCGTAGAGATGACACGTCAATGAGCATTCAGCAGGAAATGGAAGTACTGTATCAAACTTTTTAGTCAAATTATATTACTTTTTCACAAATAAAGGTATTCTGAAACGCGTATAATGCACAACTAGGCGAATGTGCCTTGCTATGTTACAATAAATAATTACTAAGCAATTATAACAGACACATTATGTTTCTGTGAATACATCTAAACATATTGTAAGGAAAACATTCACATAAAACCTGCGTTCTTCAAATTTAAGAATTCTTTTAGTCAAAATACTTAGGTTTAAAGAGATAGTGTTTTATCAATTTTCCTAGACACAATTCTGAAGCAAGGAACGTCATATTAGAACCAACCTAAAGTTGGTGATATATCATTCAAAAAGTGTAGAAAAGTGTCATAAATTACACAACTTTTACTTGTTTAGGACAAACCTAAAAACAATGTTTAAACTATGCAGAACGTTAACAATTTTAAGCTGACATTTCCATTTATATTTATAAAATAGAAAAAGTTTGATTATTGTAACTCAATTGAAATAAGAGGTTCGTTCTATAAATTAATTAGTTAAGAGGTTTCTATAAAGGAAGGTTTGTAACTCTCACGCAGTTGTTTCCCTCGCCACCGTAAAAGCTGTAAGAGTTAAATTAGATTCATAATAAGTTTCATATATAAATAATTTATAAAATAAATGTTCAAACTATACTTTCTTATTTTTTATTTTTTTATGATAAATAAAAAAAATTCTTCTTGATAAATGTGTATAGTTAAATTGTTTGTATTTTTATTTGTTATGTAAATTAATAAGTTAAAACTAATAATTTATATTGATCAAGTAGGCCTATCCTTCAAAATGTCAATTTATAGTTAATGCGTTATTTTAAATAAACGTCTTCCACACTGATTACACTAAATGAGCTTGGGTAGTTTGAGGTTCTTACAAGAATTTAACTCCGATTTAGTAAGTGCCATAGTGCTGTTTCACCAAAATGCGACAAGTGCTTTGTTTTTTGTAATAATACAAACTATAATGATTAAATGATGACTATTTTGTATTCTGAATCCTTTGAAGTGCAACCCATCTCTTGGTGACATTTGTATACAACACAACACTCAAGATCATTTCTAAAGACAATAGCAGCTCTTAATAATGAAGATTGGTTGAAGGGTAATGTGTTTCTACTCCTGAAACCTGAAACACACAGTAATCCTTGCTATTTATTGTAAGTATTATTTACTGTTTTTGGTTTGTTAATGAAAGAGGAGATGTGTTTTTATGTATGCTTTAACTTTATATAAACAAACGTTTAGTATTGACTCTCCGTGTGATTTGTATTAAAGTACTTACTTTAGGTACTTGATTTAAATACTTACTTGTTCCAGTTGATACATTTCGGAAATTTATTCCATCTTCTGAATCTTGCTTTAAATTATTGATACCGTGTTATCGTTAGTTCGTTCAAATAAATGTTAAGTCAACATAACACAAGTACAAAACACACGCTCACAATAACATAATGATGTACAAGTTCTAATTTCGGCTTGTACACACTTCGTTAACGTAAATAAACTTTATTAAGAGGCTGAACAAAATTACTCAGTAACTGTGTTTACAGTTAATAGCTAATCAGTCCTTGTGTATGTAAAATGAGTAAGAAATATTTCTCATACCTTCCGTTTAATACCTTCCTTAATTTTCTTAGATACATCGAATCCATTTAGAAATATACGAATCCAAAAACGCCACGAGATAATGCAAAAACTATTAGTCCACATGTTCTTTTAACGAGACAGTATTTATAAACCAATATTTGAATTTAATTGAGTATTGATTTGGTTTTTTGTAGTAGTTGAATAAATAACATATTTTTGAATTCTTTCGAAATTTGTTTTAAAAGATTCCTACATTGAGAAGGTTCTAAAATGAAATAAACCCTATACGATGAACTATACAATGTAAAAGTATAACAGATTGCACAATCTAGACATTTCCTTCATGCTCAGGACTCATTGTGAAGTCTAAACAACTTTAGGAAATGTAGTTGGTAAAAAATAATGTCTAAGCATAATTCAGTAAAATTTAGAGAAACAAACACATCCACTATGTACGTTACTTTCATAATCTAACTTCAACAAATCGCTTAAAACAACTTTGTGCAACAATTTAAGTTAAGATAAATACTAGGGGCTCTGCCCCTGGACGCTCCGCGTCCCAACCCCGGCTCGGCCTTCGGCCTCAGATGGCTGCTTCGCTTCGCTCGCAGGTGGAAAATTCGATAAAGAATCTCGTTAATCTTTTGCTGGTTTGTACATAGGTGACCGAGCATAAATTAGCTGTTTTATTTGGCAGCTGACTCAAACTCATTAAACATTATCTCCATAAGATTAACATGGGAAATTTGAAAGATTGTATACCGGAGCTCCTTCTCGGGTAAATAGCGGCTGAACGGATGATAATATATAAGACTTGACATATCTGTGAATGATTATGTTCAGTTTTTGATCCAAATTAGCTGTTTTATACATAATAGGTTTGTAACAATCAATGTTTGAATTGAATTAAAATATAGTTAGCATTTTTCGTTGATTTTGTTTGTGTTTGTTTTTAGTTTGTCAATGTAACCTCAAAAAGGTAATACTACATTTGATACTGATTTGATCCAAATCAGTTGTTGATCAAAATCAGCTGTTTTAAGGTTTTCATACGAACAGCTGTTTTTGTGTCCCTGATAAAATCAATAGAAATCTTTCTTCCATAAGATTAACATTGAAACGTTGAGGGCCACTGGGGCGTAGCCCTAATGTCCTAGGACTTCGGTAAATGGCCTAAAACCTTCCCATTGTTAACCTGTGTTACTATGCAAAATTGCAAAGCAATCGGATGGACGGTATACGAACGCAAAGTGGACAAAGAACCAAAAAAAAACCCCCCATAAGGAATACACAGCAGAAATTTGCATTTGATTATAACGTTTGTAAGGCGAAAGATACATGATTTGTAATGCTTGATGGCAAATCTGGGCGTGCATACCTTTAATTTAAGACCTCAATTATGAAAATCGGTCGGGTAGAAGAGCCGAACGGACTCGGAAAAGAAAAACAGAATTTTTTTAATATATAAGATTAAAATCCTCCAACGAATTAACATTTGTGCCATTAAGTAACTAATACATTCGTACTTTTTTATCTTAGATTTGGGGGAAAAAGGATTTGTAATTTCAATGATTGTAGGCTATATGATCTAGTTTAACATTTTGTTGAGTTTGATTGAGAACTACCATTATGTTATTTCATCAAAATATAGTGTCATTATGGCATTAAAAAGTAAACTTATAATCGATCTATTCCGTGTTAGGTTATTGATGACAAATTGAAATATGCACTGTCGTGTGTCTTGAAATCTTTTTTAAAGAAAATACGGATCTAATACATTATTTTATTTAAAGTTTAATTCTAGAACCTCGCCTTTAATATGTGCAATGCATGCATGCAAGTCTACACCGTATTTCGTAAAGTTGCGCAATGGTTTACCAGTTTAGTGAATGCACCTTTATTCATACTCCTCAAGAATGTGTACATTTCATCAAAATCCTTCTCAACTCTTAAATTATTTCCAAGAGATTAACGGGGTTCATTATTTCAATTCAAAATAAAACTGGTATAAAACTCATTTTAATATTTAATTGTGTATAATTAACTACATAAGATATTTAATAGATTGTATTTTTTATCACAATTTGTTTTAAAATTAGTTTTTTAGAGGAGCAATATTCTAGTATTTACCAATTGGTACATCCTGTTAGTTTAGTTTGAATGGATACACTAGAATAAGAAACAAATAAAACATAAATAAAACAAATTTGTGTAAACACACTCTCATCTGGATAAAGTGCAAGATATTAAAAACAAAAAGTGTTAGTTTTAAGCAAGTAATATTTTCCTACAATAATGTGTTTTTCTACCACACATATTTCTTAGATCAGCCCTTACCATAGATCTACATTTAGAGTGTTACGGTGGATTTGGCCAAACAGTTTATGTCGGTAAAATTATCAACTGTAAAAAAGTATAATAAATCTACAATTCTAAAAATGTGCATTTCTTTAACACCTTGTTTTTTCCCACTATATTCACATTGTGGACTTGTATTAAGATTCAAATAGCAGAATACTCTTCGCATCTCCCATGTAACACGAGTATAAAGTGTCCAGGATATAAAACAATAATTCTTCTCAGAATATAATATGTACTTACTAATTATCTAGATTGGGTTATACTAAGTTGAGACTACATTCTAAGTTTAAACACTAATATTAAATGTTAGTTGGTTTAATCCTATTTGTCCTGTAACAACGGTAATATAAATATTAGTTAGTTATTGCACGTAACAATACACATTTATATTCAATTAAATTACAAAACTAAAAGCGGAACTTCATTTTGCCTGCTGTTGTAGTATTTCAATGGGAAAAAGGATAAAAAAAGCATACACCATTTATTTATAAAGCCAGTGTTTGTTTTAGTTAACAGTTTCAAATAAAGAATTCTTTCTAGTATTGACAATGATAAAGCGTAAATGACAACAGAAATTTGTACGGCACAATACCTCAATTAAACTTCTCGTTATTCTAAAATTATTGGTTTTAGTTAGAAACACTTCCCACGAAATAAGAAGTGTTTCGTACTAAAATAGCAAAATGTTTTCAAGATTTACTATCTATAAAAGTAATGTCATGTTGATGAGTTTAAGATTGCATTTTTTAATCTTATTTGTTAAAGTTAAATTTAAAGTTAATTATAAACAATATGAAACACATTATCTTAAATCAGATTAGCGTTAATAGCTATTGGTGGATGAAAATGATTTGTTTTTAATCTCTCTAAATTGATACATTAAAGTCTTATGTTTTTTTTAATGTTCAAGAGGATCTGTCGCCAAAATTAAAAAAATGAATTGATTATAACTGGTTTGTTCTAATGTGTTTGGTATTTTATAACTTACATTCGATCATAGAGGCCACTCCCCTGTCTATTACAAATATATTTATCATACAGCGACTAACTAATCAGTTTTGATAATTCACAGTAAAATATAAAATAATAAAGAAAATTGTTAGGGAATGATAATCATTTGTATTAAAATTGATTGAATTTATCAAACAACGTTTTTTAAATGTTTGATCAAAAGGAATAGTTTATTACTTATAACCGATGGAACAATACTTGCAGATAACCAAAATGTTTTTTTCTGATATTCATCTAATAATTCTATGTATTACTCACAGACTCCATTGTCCACTGGGAATCATTGTAGCACGTTGTCGGCCGAGACCCACAACGATTAGAACAGTTCACAAAATATAGTTCCACTGTTAATAAAGTTCACATATAATACAATACCTTTATTAAGATGAATATTTTGTAATATTTACAGAGTCCGGTCAAGGGACAGAATGAAATGAAAACCATGTGAAACTTTACCATGCTCTTCTTCGTGTGCGACTTATAAAATGTTAACAAAAGAAAAACTAATATAGCGATACTTCTTAAAACTGCTGCTTCAATAGCATACACATGCGACGTATATATCCGCATGTTGTCTTTTTGAGACTCGTCTGCCCCCGAATCGAATCAGACAAGTTTGTGGGTTGTCGCTGGAGGCCATCAACTACCAATCAAATAATATTTTTGTTATTCCGTTTGTTGTTTACAGAAGTATTAATTATACTTTATTTATTATTGCGTCGGACTTGGGACTCGCGTTGGGGGAGCGGGCGAGCCCCTGATGTCCTGTTACCCCGGAAAGGAGGTCAAGTCCGAAGCAATAATAAATAAAGTATAAATTTAACCGCTACTTTGTCTTATTTTTACTAAACCCATATTTTTGATCTAATAGGTAAACATTGTTTTTGCTGAGATCTGAGCAGGCAATTAAACGAGCAGATATGTGATATAAAGGTAATGTTATTTATATGTTCTGTTCTCTTATTTGAGCCTTTTAATTTGCTATCTACCTCTGTAGGAGTTGAAAACGTGAACAAGGTAACAACTACTCCATTCTTTTGAATGTTTAAGCTGATCGTAGTTTTACAATAACTGTCTTAGTAATGAATGGCATGTAATACTGTACACTATTTATAGGTAGTTTATGATTTTATGTGCCATACTATGGCAAAATTTTGTAAAATATTTCTTCCAAAATAAAGTTTGTGTACTTTAGCCCTTACTAGTTCTGCAAAATATTACTAGTTCATTTTCTTACTAAACAGTTTCAAAACTATATAATTGGGCTTACCTATTAATCTTCGAGATTTAAAAAAAAATAACTTATAATTAATTTAATTTGTTTTAACATATTCACTTTTGTTTGAGAAGATGTAGGATGCTATATAATTTATTGGAAAGATATATTGCAAATCACAATCTTTTACTACTCCAATAAATTTTGTAAATTTACGTAGCAAAAGATAAATAAATCTTAGTTTGAATTTGTATTGGAATTTCCATTAGAAGTTTTAAAACCGGCCATCATAAAAATTATTGAAAAATGTTATGAAGTAAAAAGTAAAAAAATAGATATTCTTTTAAAATAAAAGGGTCAAGCATTTTTCAATCTGCATTTTCTATTTTTTAAACACATTGTATAGTAAATCTGTAATAATAAAAACAAGCGTTTGCCCTGTGTGTGTAATGCCTATCCAAATCTACGGCTGGAAAAATTCTGTACTGTTTAACACAGTTGGACGGAATTGTTGATTTACTTCAACTAGTTCCTGAAGGAAAGCAGTTTAAAGTTGTAATTTTCGATTTTATATTATTTTTGTAAGTTATGCAATGTGATAAATTCTTGCAATATTTTTCCTTAATAATTAATATTATAATCAAAATCAAAATTAATGTTTGCACCCGAATCATCAGACAACTAAATACAATTCACTTATAATACTTATTTTTCTTAAGTAATATTAGTTCAAGTTTTATAATTTTATTTGATGGATGGATAATTTAAAATCTTTAATAATTCTCTAATATCTTGCCGATATGTAAAACCAGATGTCCCAATAGAACAGAGTAATCGATTAGGAATTGTGGAACAATGAAGGAGTCATATATACAACTTTAAAATATATACCTTTAATATTATACATATTTATTTTATATTTTACAATATGAACACATTGAAGTTTCTCCATCATTGCCATTGCTGTCAAACACTCGTACTATTTTGTTGACAACGAGTCAAACATCACAACTACTGGAGAAATATGATAACAATACAATATTGACAAACTCCACTCCATTTATCTTTGTTACTTTTTAGTCAATGTCTGTTTAAATACTTTTACAAAAGTTCTAACTATGTTTGTATCACTATTGGAAATTACAAAGCAATAAAAGAAATGAGTACTAATATTTTTATCGGAGCTATGTTATATAAATTTAATATTTTGATAGTTTTGTTTTACAATTTTGCTATATAACAATATATTTTGGAACCTATGTAAACATTATGATATATTGTTAAAATATTTTCCATTTGTACATATATATATATAACACAACAATTTAAATTACCGAAATAAGTTTTTTGTTCATGTTAAATCGAATAAATCTTTTGAATCTTCGCATTGGTTTAGTTTTAATTTCGGCTTAGACAGAACAGAACATAACAGAGCCAACAATCTTTGTAGACAGTTTGAATAAAAACATTTAATCGATGTAATCAATGGCACAACAACTAATACTTCAGCATCGTAGCGACATTATGGTTACTTGGTGGTTATCTGACAAAGATGAATTAACTTACTCTATAGTCTCTTTTTATGACAACATTAACGATTCCATTACCACTATAAATCTTCATAACTTCATTAGCATCTAGGGAAATAATGTTTTGTTACTGTACAGAGAATAAAGTAGAACTACTAATCACGTCTGTTCTTATTTTTTTAACAGTTTTATTATGTGATTCAAACATTTATTATAAACTGGGTACCTGGACACTATTAATCAAGTTAATTCAAAAGCATATTTAAATAATCTCATATTTAGCTAAGATAATATTGATATCAAGTTTTAAAACTGAACAACGTTCCAATGTTTTCTTAAGTGTAAACGTGTTTTAAAGTGTTCTGCTGTGCCTTGACGGTAACTATAAGTCAATACATTGTGCTTTTGTAATTTTTAGTAGTAGTACGTATTAAATAACTAATTTGTTCGACATAAGTATTAGTACGAAACAATGGAAAAGTAACTGTCAACAATTTACTAGTTACTTTATAGAAAAGTTATTGATTCAAACGTCTAAATGTAACATTTAGTTTAATTAACTTTTTTCTTATATGTGTTATTTTTAACTTATGTGTTCTTATAAGTGTCAAACTTTTATGTGTGTATTTTACAATACAATTAATTAATAATAATAGGTGTTATTGGAAAAAGTGTAGTAAATACTGCTTCCTTTAGAAAATATATTCGCCTGATAGTTATGCCAATACGTCATATTTTGTGTGAGTGTGAGGGGGCGTCTGCCTGGTTGTTTCAGCATTTGAGTTTCAACAAGAATCAAGTAGAAATAGAGGAGCAAAGTATATGCATAAATATGCTTACCTAATATGGAAGTATAAATGGATAGGGGTTGTTTTAAACTATCCAACATGTTTCTGGGGATTGTAAATTCATCGAGAGTAGTTTACACAATGAAGACAAACTTGGGACTGAAATATTACAATCGTGAATCACGATACTTGACCTGCAGAAATTAAGGACAGCCTATATTGACAAACATATTACAAATTATTAACGTAATTATCTGTTGCAATATAACATTATTTATGATGAAATAAATAACAATAGTCCAAAGCCAAGAGTAATTTATCCTATAGTATTTCTCGCTTTGGATATGGTTTTTCATGCGTTATCTCAGCTTAGCAATCTCAGCCACAAAAGTTTGGATATAATTCAGCTTGAACTTTGTAAAACATAAACCTACTTTGTATTCAGTAAAATGAAGGCAATTTGCTTCCCATCTTAGAAGTACGCCAGAGGAGAACAACACTGAAAATACAAAGACATGAGCCATTGTTTACTTGGGCCAACCCCAGTTGTTTAAAGTTTAGCTTGAGAGATACATTCTACTTTAATGTTGCTTTTAGAAATCCTTCTAAGAAAAATAGCGCTTTAGAGTAAGTTTAGTTTTCCTATTAATCGTTTTATTGACAAAACAAGTTAAAATGCCATAATTATATGTTTTCAATTAAATACTGTACATGTGGTGTATAATTTCCCAGTTCTACTACGTTATAAATAAGTTAACACAGTTTATTATTGTACAATATTGTGGGTGTATTAACATATAGGGAAGTTTCCATTACCACATTTAATTGTAAAATCAAGGATGTGTAAGTAATAATTTTGTTAATTACTAACCAAATTATTTATTTTATTTATTGCCACTCCGAATAATGTTATAAATTAATATAATTTTAAACAACTTACCGTCGACAGTAGTCAATTTTCGTATTTATTTTAAAACTATGGCCGTTTCGGCTATTGATCATTTTCAAGTTTTAGAGAAACATCCTCCATATTTTAGAGAAATATGGCTGAATAGCCGAAATGGCCGTAGTTTTTTTTTAAATACGACAATTAACTACTCTGCCCTCCTAAGGAAAAATGCAGTATCTGAAAAATCTTAAAACTGAGTAAAACCCTGTTAAAAGTTTTTTTAAAGCCCTGGCTAAGTATAAGGTATAACCACCATATTTTTTCATTTTCTATGAAATATTACTTCAAAGAACCATTTTACACCCCCCCCCCCCCAAACACACAAAAAATGCACCACTGCTTTTACTATTACAAATATCAATAAGGAATCCTAAGCAAAAAGGCAGCAAGTGCATAATAATATCTATTTGTCTTTCAAACTTTTTACCACATTTAGTACACAGCTCCATTTTCCTTGAAATCACTTACACTATGGTAAGTTGTTTAAAATTATATTAATAATTAACTAAATTATTAAACAATGCTAACGATTGCCAATCAATAGCTCTCCAATCAACCTATTCTTATTTCTCATAGCTCCAACTAAGACAGGACCATCATAATTAAACACAAGTACACAACTGAGTACATCATTTAGCTTTTATCAACCATTTGATGTGTGTAGTTTTAATCAACTGAAACAAATTGAGGTTTTATAGGAGAATATGTATTTTTGTGTGAGTCCATTTACACACATGTTCGTATAACAAAGCTCTTTTGCCTTATTAATTTTTTATAACTCTGAAAAATAAAATAAACAATAATTAAAAATAAAGTTTCTTACCTGAAAATGAATTCATTAAACAATAATTCTACGATTTTTATAGGTCGTACTTCTATCGCAATTTAGTATTTTGTTCAATTTTAGGTTAGCAAAGTATAAATACAATTGTTAGCCAAAACTCCCTTGAAACGCAATATTATACATTCAAATTTATCCTAGATAAAATGAGAATCAATTAGCCTCAATCTACTTACTTGAAACCATGGTGTTTGAACCAAACATATTTCTAAAGTTAACATAAAATATTAATGTATAGTGTCAAATACACTTTACACTCACTTAATGTACAATAAAGGCAGTCATTTAAATTAACGGCAAATACAAAAACACTACAACCATCTTGGATCAACCACTTATTGTTAAAGCTTTCATAATACTTAGATCGTGTAGACTTCAAAGTGTAGATAAGAAGACCAGTAAGTAGTAGTTACGTCACTGATGCTATGTTATAAACTAATATTTTCTCTATGGAACTGACCGCGCCCTTTCTCATACTAACGTCTTTAGTTCTTGGATAGGAAATTTATTATTATTCAGTATTACAAAACTGTTGGGTTGTATTACGGACTGATGCCACTACAATTTGTTAGGTTATTTACAAAAATAAAAATCTGAGAAATTTTATTTAAAGTGATGAATTAGATTTGAAAAAAGATAATTTTTATTAGGGGTATTGATAAAATCGATGATTTTAGTTTGAGATTAATAAACAATCTAAATATCTAGGCGTATTGACTATAGAACCATATGAAGGTAGACTATTATTTTATTAATATTAAAAACATGTTATTCTTAAAAAAAATTCATCAAATTAAAGTATTCACTTTTATAAATTACTAATTTTGATTAAGACTTAGGTATCTAAACTACTGTTGAATTGTTATATATATAAGTTGGTACACCCCTGTTGCATAATGTATGCGAATAGAAATCAATACCAAAATGTAAATATATAGACTTTTGTTTGATATTTAATTCGAAAATAAAAACTGTAGTTTTATTATCATTTTATCAACTCTTGGACAACTAAAATGAGGTTAATAGTTATAAAAATATTGTTTATGAAAGTTATAGTTTTCATTGAAAGTATTAAACCCTTCTCATTTTCAATTATTTTATCTGTTGATTAATATATTCTAAGTTTGTCATACTAATGAAGACGAGTTTATTTAAGACACAATTCAGACAAATGGTTTAAAGTTTACAGATGATAGGGTACACCATACGGAGATATGCTAAATTCATATCTTGTCGGTTTTGCGCTTTAAAAGTAAATTTTATACCGAAATTTACGTTTTTCTCAAGTAAAAAAGCTTAACAGAGATATAGTAATAGCTTTTTCAGTGAACCGTTCAGCCGTTTGTAGGGATATTCAGTAAATGTCTTTCTTTTTTTAATATGACCATGCAGCGTATAAAGAATATAGGTAGCACAAATTCACTTTGATTTGGTGTCAATTTAGACATGTAAAGAAAGTATTTTTTTGCCTGGCTTCGCCTGAGCGTTATAACATTATTAGAGTTAAGATTGTTATACTATAACTTTTAAATAGGATGGGATTCGACATTCAAACAACAAAATTCTTTAATTCCATTAATTTACGTCAGTAAAGTTAGGTAATTCATTGGAATGATTGAAATACTTTTGTGTAATTGATGAAATCAATAGTTTTATTAGTGTTAACTCAGTAAAGGATGAGTTTTTTAGGCGAAAAATTGATAAACATGCTTTAATAAATGACCACGTACGTGATTTTTTTGTTTTAAAACGAACAATGAAGAAGTTATATTTCATTCTTGGCCATATTATATTCTTCAGTAAATAGGAATCCAGCAAAAAAGTAACGATTAATTTAAGTAGTCATCGCGCCCCTTGGGTCCTAACATGGGCTCTTATGGGACTACGTTTTAGCCAATCAGAGAGCCGCATTTGGTCACGTGACCCTGGGTGTGGGGGTGGAGGTGGGTGTGGGGGTGGGGGTGAGTGCTGTCGGACATCTCCTATATGTACAGGGTGTTCCAAAACGACTGGGTAAACGGAAAATTTTTTTGTGCATTGTATACTCGATGTTAACGACGTTGTTACTTTTATAATCTGTCGTCACCTAGTTCGCCATCTTATAGATATATTACAGCCTATACAGGGTGTTCCAAAACGACCGGGTGATCGGAAAAATTTGTATGTGCATTGTATCCTCGATGTTAAACGACGTTGTTACTTTTATAATCTGTCGTCACCTAGTTCGCCATCTTATCGCTATATTACAGCCTATACAGGGTGTTCCAAAACGACCGGGTGATCGGAAAAATTTGTATGTGCATTATATCCTCGATGTTAAACGACGTTGTTACTTTTATAATCTGTCGTCACCTAGTTCGCCATCTTATCGATATATTACAGCCTATACAGGGTGTTCCAAAACGCTAGGGTGATCGGAAAAATGTGTATGTGCATTGTTAAACGACGGCGTTAAATTTACAATCCGACGCCACCTAGTTCGCCATCTTGTCGATATATTGCAGCCTATACAGGGTGTTCCAAAACGCCTTTGTGATCGGAAAGATGTGTATGTGCATTGTTAAACGGCGGCGTTAAATTTACAATCAGTCGCCACCTAGTTCGCCATCTTGTCGATATATTACAGCCTATACAGGGTGTTCCAAAACGTCAGGGTGATCGGAAAGATGTGCATTGTTAAACGATGATGCTAAATTTAAAACCCGTCGTCACCTAGTTCGTCATCTTGTCGCGGCCTATACAGGGTGTTCCAAAACGACCGGGTGATCGGAAAAATTTGTATGTGCAGTGTTAAATGACGTTGCTAAATTTAAAATCCGTCGCCACCTAGTTCGCTATCTTTGTGATATATCGCAACCTATACAGGGTCTACCAAAACGCCTTTGTGATCGGAAAGACGTGTATGTGCATTGTTGAACGACGGCGTTAAATTTACAATCAGTCACCTCCTAGTTAGCCATCTTGTCGATATATTACAGCCTATACAGGTGTTCCAAAACGCCCGGGTGATCGGAAAAATTTGTATGTGCATTGTATCCTCGATGTTAAACGACGTTGCTAAGTTTATAATCCGACGCCACTTAGTTAGCCATCTTGTCGCAGCCTCCTATATGTACAGGGTGTTCCAAAACGCCTTTGTGATCGGAAAGATGTGCATTGTTAAACGATGGCGTTAAATTTACAATCAGTCACCACCTAGTTAGCCATCTTGTCGGTATATTACAGCCTATACAGGGTGTTCCAAAACGTCTGGGTGATCGAAAAAATTTGTATGTGCATTGTATCCTCGATGTTAAACGACGTTGCTAAATTTACAAACCGTCGTCACCTAGTTCACCATCTCGTAGCGGTCTATACAGGATGTTCCAAAACGACTGGGTGATCGAAAAGAAGTGTATATGCGTTGTTAAACGGCGGTGCTAAATTTATAAACCGTCGCCACTTAGTTTGCCATCTTGTCGCAGCCTATACAGGGTGTTCCAAAACGACAGGGTGATCGGAAAAATTTGTATGTGCATTGTTAAACGACGTTGCTAAATTTAAAATCCGTTGATCGCAGCCATCTTGTCGCAGCCTATACAGGGTGTTCCAAAACGAACTTTCGTAATATAACTTAACAAAACTTAAGCCCAAAATTGTTATAGTGTATAGTAAAAACATATAACACTCGGTATGGACGAACAAGGATTGATTTGGCTCGCTATAAAGTATTATGTACAAGTAACTTATAGAGAAAGGTATTATGACGATCTGCCAGTAGAAACACCCAAACATAACTGAGGGTAACCGATCTGTAAACATAACATTATTTTAGCACGAAGCTATGTTGTTAATAATTAACCATGCCTAATCAGCAAACAATAACCAAGATACCTTTATTGTTAACCCTACCAAAGCCGCAAACCTTAACGTGGAAACCTATGTTTCTACTAACATGGACAGGCCTTGTTTTTATAGGAGTCTATATCGTAAACTAACCTAAGACGTAATGCTATGCAACGTAGTAAGTGTCTACGAAAAATAATTGATCTATATTATTCTAAGCTAAAAACCACAATAGCAATTGTTTTTATAGGAGTCTATGCCGCTACTAATCTAAGACGTATTGTTATACAACGTAGTAAGCTTCTACGAAAAATAATCGACCTATATTGTTAACTAGCCAAGCCCAAACAACAAATATTAACATGATAATTAACATAAATAGCGAACATAACTCATTAGCAAAGACCAATGTGCCTAACCTACACAATAAACATATTAACGTTGGTCCAGTCTAAACACAAATATTAAGTTATTAGATTTAGGCGTGTGTAACACTTAATTGCTACATAGAAGGTGTTCTAAAATTATGACGTAACCTATCATTCTCACCAACGCTATCTAAATAACCTCAGATGACAGTGTCATATTGATACGACTTTCCACTGTTATAGGATGTAAAATACTTTGTATAACTGTTGTGGTGTACAGAAAAATACTTAGTATAGCCTAGGACCTTAACTGTGTAAAGGTAAGCATCCTAAACTTTAGGAGGGGATTTGTGATGAATGCCTAGCACTAAGATGTTGTCATCGTGTTTCCTTCGTACTAATGGGGAGTTGTCAATTTTTTGTCATGCTAAGGTGTTATTGTGTTTGTTGGTCGTGTTCTCGTCGTGCTATTATTGTGTTTTCATCAGTTACCGTTTAGTCGCCAACATTGAGTTATTGCAGTATTCTTGTCATTGTGAATAGATGTTTTAGAATCCAGGAAAGTACTACTTTACATCTCTAATGAGATAGATGGGATTCGACCGCTTTCCATTGCTACCCAGGAGGTACGGTCGGAACATCGTTGTTTCTGTTTGACGGGCAACATCCTCAATCATCAGAAAAAAGCCTCTCTCCTTTGACAGGTAGAGCTTCCTTAATCATCAGAAAGAGCCTACACACCCCATTGGGTAGCTATATGTTCGCTACACCTGATAATGGATGTCAGAAGCATAGCTTCTGAGGACATTTTTCAAGAAAGTGAATACTGTCAGTCTGATGCGTGTATGACACGGAAATTTCTATATGCTTGTTCATTTTGTCATTTAATAAGCCGTGATATTTTTGGAAACTATTGTCAGTCTGTGTATGGTAAAAGGTCTTTTACCGAGATAAACAAAAATCGTTTTGTTAGCCTTAAAATAGCAAGGAGATTTGAAGGGAAATAAGAAATTTTGAATAAAAAAAAACTTTAAAATAAATTCAAGAGAAAGTTCAATTGATAGAGAGGGTTGAATCACTTGTATGTTTACCATAAATTAATAGAAAGGTCTAGTTATCTTATAAGTGTACATAATGAACCACCATTGACTTTTACATCTTACTGAAGCCCTTCTTGACCCATTACAGACTGTCGTGACCCTTCTTAGTATTTTTCACCATCAATAGCTCATCACACATCCATCGTTCAACTGACGGGGTAATCATATGGGACGGGGTATGTAAACCCCCGAAGGGGTGAAACAGGCACCCACCCGCCTGTTTCCGTGATGCCCAACCATAAATTTTGGCATCTCCGTTACAACACATTCAGCCTTGCGAGGATTATAGTCCCTACGCCAGAGGGCCAATCACGCACAGACCCACACACAAACACATACACACACACACACAGAGTTCAACATTCAGCCTTACGGGGATTATAGCAGTACAGCTTCCCGCGCCAGAGGGCAGTTCAGTCTTAGAGGTTTTTACACTGCTCTAGAGGACCATTCACGCACACACACACACACACACACACAGAGTTCAACATTCAGCCTTACGGGGATTATAGCAGTACAGCTTCCCGCGCCAGAGGGCAGTTCAGTCTTAGAGGTTTTTAAGCCGTTCTAGAGGACCATTCACGCACACACGCACTCACACACAGAGTTCAACATATCTCTCTTTCTAGTCATGGAATTTTATCGTACCCACCTAACCTAAAAGGATTCTCTAGGTATACCTAGCCTTTTAGGAATTGTTTAA
>JAGFPH010009606.1:25428-39813 GCA_018207615.1 Philaenus spumarius | reverse complement strand
AATGTAATTAATTAACCCCAATTTGATCGGTCGATTGGCCGTTCCAAACCGTTTAACAATTAATTGTGTTATTGTTGTTGCTAGAATTCAAAATATATCACACAGACGTCGAATAGGTTTTATGTTGATGATGATAAATGGGGATCCGACACTATCTCAAGCTTTTTTTTAAATTTTTTCAAATATTTTGATTTTAATGATTTATTTGTACTATAATTCCACAAACTAAAAGATCTCTGATTATTTTTTAAAATTATTTTTTACACTTTTTTGGTTTTTTACCCTTATTTTTCAAGTTGAAATAACTTTTTAGTTTTTTTAATATTTTTCAACTATTTTTTGTAGTTGTATTTAGGATAAGATAATAATGCTTAGTGAGTATCGAAAACTTGGTAACACATGCAGGAAAAAATATATTAACTTTTTATTAGAAATATTTTTAAAAATAATTTTATAGTTTGTAAATATTTTTTAGTATTTGTATTTTTGGTCCAAATGCATTTTACATAGTCACAAATTATTTTTACAGTGCCATGAACAAGTCATAAAAACTGTATTAGTAGCCCTAACTTTATTAGTAAAAAAGTTATTCAAACATTTGTGAAAAAATGTAAGTAAAAAGCGAACTTACGGAAAACAGCATTTATTTACAATTCAAGCTTATAATTAAAAACATCAAGGTTTAGAACTTCCCTGCCCCATACAATGTTTATTCTCTTTTCTCTTCTTCCTCTTTCAGCTGAGCTTGTTTTAGTAATGTTCTATATTTCTTAAACTTTTCAGTTCACCTTTTTGCTCGCAGAGGAAGACGATGAGAAGACCGGCAATAACTTCAATTACGCAGCCGATTCTATATTTGGACGTAAACTCGTACTTCTGCCACTACCCTTCATAACTCACAGCTATGTTTATAGTTTTCTATAGATACAAAGTGTTCTCAATCTCTGAATAAGCCTTTTCTACCTCAAACCTTGCAGTTTTTAGGGTTTGTTCTGCATATTTTGTTGTTATATTTGTCAGCATAGTTATGTGTTTGTCATACGCTGAATGATTCAAACTTGGCATATTCATGCCCATTGAAAAGGTTTGTAAAGTCATATGATATTTGCCCGGTGAACTAAATATCTTTACGATTCTTTGCAGGTCATAGGCAGGCCTAGTCGTAGAAAAATCCTCACTCAATTTTTTCGATGTTTCAAAAATAGTTTTTTGATCACATGAAGAGCGAATCCCTTTCCCTTCGATACATTAGTAATTATTTTTGTTTTAAAACAAAACTTACAGGGTAAGCCTTCTATGAACGTAGTCAGAAGCTTCAAATCTACGATTCAATAGGCAGGAGTGTCTTCTTTGACGTCAACAGAATACGCTTGAATTCTGTAGGCCTTTCTTTAGTAAGCAAAACATTACTCACAGTCAAGTAATTCTCATCGTTAGTCGTATGCCAAATTGAACTAGTTTCAACATTACTGTAATCTAATAGTAAGTTTTGGCTCACGTTTTGAGGTTGTTAATTTTCTGTTGGACATTGCCGATCGTCTGGCCTACATGCATGTCCGGATTCACTTTCATTTCATTATTATTTTTCTCACTTTTCCATCGTTTTTGATATTTCTTAATTAATATTTCTTCGGGTTTGTTTAGATTTTTTCACCCTACCCATTGTCAGCACTCAACACTTTGGTATTCAAGTAAAAACTCAAGTCCACAGGCTATTGCAACTTTACAGAAATAGCTCACAGCACTAAAATACTAGTTTGTTACTAAATATATAATTGGTTACAACTGACCCAAGAATTCAGGTTGTCAACATAACCTCTTCTAACTTTGTTTCTAAGGTGACAAACAACAACAAAGGCAAAGATTACCGCGACAGCTGGCATATGTTAGACAGGACCAAAACATATGTTAGTTATGCAAATTTATATATATAATAAGCATAATATTTCGATATATAATAATATGACCCAAAAAACAACCATGATGTAAAAATTTGCCCGCAAGAAAACCTCCACAGGTATATTATGTCATGGATTGTTCCTAGTACAGTAAGAATGTTAGCAAAAAAAACTTTTAAAACGGTCTGCATTTATTATTCAAGCTAATTTGTATCTTTTATTTTTCAGGGTGTTTATAATGTGATGAACTGGGTTTTTGATTTGAGCGTAGCAACAGGTGTTTTTGCGTACAACACGTACAGGATAGAAATAAGAACTTTCTACTTGGGAAGGCAAACTGTTTGTATTGGCATTGAAGCTGGATTCGTCCCAAAATTTAAAAAGCCGTAGATTTATTATAACATCACGGCAAAAATAACTGCCATGTTATTATTATTAAAATGCTATTGTAACTGAGTATTATAAACAAATATATATGTATCATCTTATTTGAGGTGGTGGGAGCATAACAACTAAAATGTTTTAATTTTACATTTAAATTTGTTCCTTCTGTCATTCCTTACAATTTAATAAAACAAATGAACAATTTGTAGAATGGTTGTATACATTGCCAGAGAAATTCCTTAACGTAGATAAATTAAAACACGATTTAAATATTGATACTGTTTTACCTACACAAATTTAAATGTAGTAAGATATTTAACATAAATGTTTTCAAATAATACTAAAAAAAATATTTTAACTAGTAAAATAATTAATTCAAACATTTCTGAAAATATGGTTAAAAATATGTTTATATTTTTAAAATTGTTTTGTAATTTAATGATGACAGTTAAACATATTGCTTTGCATTACTATGTCCAAAACAACATTACACATGAAATGATGTAATTGCTATTGTTTTAGGTTTTTAAGTTCCAGTATGTAAAATAAACTAAGGCTTTTATAATTAACATGAGATAGTAGCTGGAAAAACTCAAATTGATGTTGAATAAAATAGTTTTATAAAAGAAAACTACTATTCTAAATATTTCATCAATTAAAAGAAATGACAGGGACGACATCTAGCGGCGAAAAAGTAAACTAACATCAGGCCTAAGAAACAAAAACAATACAAACGACGTTTGCGATCAAATTAATAATTCTCTGAACAAAATAGCTAACACAATTTTATTATAAGCATTACATTATATTTAATTAACAACACCCAAAAACCTATAAATCTTGCCTCCCTAAGCTCGGAGAAAAATCACCACACACGTGTTTTGATTGTTTCCGAATTTGGCTCGTCTACTGCTGTTGGAAATATGAGTTTGTCAAAGCAGGTTATTGGTGTTTATGAAAAAGCCAAAAAGAGGCCCTGATACTGTCGATCTTCTTCTTGACAAAATTTAAGTCTACTTCTGTGATTTCTTTTTAGTGACTTGCAGTAGGATTTCCCAAGCCTCGTCTCACTTCAATTTGTTCATGTATTCGGCACTTCAAACTTTCCATAAACATGGTAACTCATAAAGAAGTCAGGACACATAAATAATTTGGACGCCACCATTTTAGCACAAATAACTTCACTGATCGCGCTACTACAGACACAATCGAATAGAACTCCTGCTTTTGACTTCTGTAGGGTAGCAACTGACTTGGGGAGGGGCAAGCCCGACTCGAGAGGTACCACACGCGGCCGAGTAAACCCACGAGCCGAGCCGAGCTGAGCCGGACAGAAGACGGTGACGAACCCAGCTAGGCTCGGCTCGACTCGGCTCAACTCGGCTTAAAATTGGCCATACACGGGCAAATCAGGCGAGTTCAAGCGCGAGCAGAGCCGGGCTTGCAAGCCAAACTCGCCGTGTATGAACCCCTTAAGGCCTGGACAACACGAGCTTACAAAACACCGCCGATCGTGTGCTTCCTTTTCAGTACCAATAGCTTCGTATTATAAAATGGACTACACGAGCGTTTTGTTTGCCTAGTGAAGACGCGAAATTGGACAGATCGCACACCTCTGGATGAGTAAAATGCGCGCGCGGATCTTCACTTAGCGGTACCTCCCTCCCCTCACTGGAGTGTTTTCCATGTTGAGTCAAACTTACCTCAGAGTCAGAGCAAGTCTTTCGGCTGAATCTATACTTCTCTTCATAACATCTTTTTTTCACTATTAACACACTGGTCAAACCAAATAGTTCGTCAAACGACTCCACTAACATTCCATAGAACTCAGAAAATTTCTCTGGGTACATTTTATTTGTATTAAACATTACTTGAAACTGCCCTGTTACTAAACGGCTTTATAATGTTGGGTATGACCACCAACGCCTCTTAGAGCGGCGTTTCTTCTTAAAAACAACCTGTAACATCAACATGTCAGCAACACATCCGACCTGTATCGTGTCAATAATGGAACTTGATAGAAAACAATGGTCCAATTGGCGGTCACATTGTGCGCGGACAATCGGCTGCATTTTATACGTTGGTGTAGTCAAAGCCTCGGGTTCAATCCACCACTGATTGTCGGCTTCATGTATCCATCACATTTTGCCGCGTACTGTCGGTGGCGTTGTGTACGCTCGTGTAGTTTAAGCCTAACACCATAGGCTTGGAACACACACGGCTTTGTTTTTGTCGGCTGCGGATTAGTTACCGTCACCACTCATAAAATTCAAAATGTGCACACAGTGCGGTAAAATTTCCAACGCCGTCTAAAAGCTTAATTGAGATTCATTAAACTAAAGTGTCTAGTTCATCAACCACGAAGTGTGTTATGTAATATATTATTTCTTTTAATGATTTATTAATATGAACAGAGAGCAACTCTCGCTTTATTGTTATTCCATCACCGATTGAAAAGGAAGCAAAAAAATATACTTATATGTGTTCATCCAATAAATAAATAAAAGAACAGAAGATTTTGGAGCATTATACACTGTGTTTCTGTAAGAAAAATTTGTCAATTATTTAAGAATGTAGGTTTCGTCATTTGACGAACTACCCACGCGGCTGTAGGATAGTATTCTAAGAAAAAAATTCTAAAATAAGGAAAATTTACGTGCATTTGGTAACGTTTGGCACTATTTCGGCGGAGATGGTGGACATCCGTTGATTGTAGTAGCAGCGAGTGGCTGCACAGCTACCGTCAGCGGTAAACTAAGCGATCGTTTATTTTTTCGACCAATGTGTATACTTTAATACTCTCCTTTTCGCCACTATTGATATGATGGTGACGGCAAATAATCCGTGGCGGATGAAAACTCCGTGTATGTTCCAGGCCATACACTATACTGCATCGTATATCAAATAAAGTGCTAGTGTCCAATTTGACCAAATATAATGTCAGCAATATATTGATTATTTATTGTAGCTTGACATTTGCATAGTTGTTGAAAACAACACCTAAGAGCGTATTTTAATGTAAACAAAGTGGGAATATTTTTTACAATGGGGGGGGGGGGTATAATCTCCCCCCCTTAGTTACGCCTATGGAAGTGAGAAGTCGGAATACCGTCTCTAAGACCAAAATATCGTACAAGTGAATAGATTTACAAAAATATCTTTTAATAGAAGCCATTATATATATATATATACAGAATATTTAAGGAATCCTAAGGAATTAAGCTTTCCGAATAGTATATTTAATCGTTACAACAGCATCAACAGGTCATATAATCAGACAAAATAAACCACACGGTTCTACATAAATAACACAATAAATATGCCTCAGCGTAACCTTGCAATCTGATTGGTTGAGAACATTACGCGGATTCGTTTTAGCATTCAAATGTATAAAACTATGAAACAACTGTTTAAATAAAATAATTATTTCTAATTTAAATAAAAGGAAACAAGAAGTTCACAACTTATTTTAAAACTAAGCGTTTAATTTTAATTCAATAAGGCTAAGTGAAGCAAGTAAAAATAGTTGCCCTAGAACTGGCATGGTTAAAGCTAAAATTGAAAAGCCCTTTTTTAGTGTTTTGCAAGCATATTTACAAAAATTTGCCAAAAATAGTAAATGAACCCCAATCCAAAGGTGTTTTATAGCTTTTTTGTAGAAGAAACTTCAAAGAATTCAAATTTTCCACTAAAAATTTATTTCTTTTGAAATTGTAAAACAAAACATGTTCAGAAACGGAAGGAAAAAATCAACATTATGCCTACATACAAACTAGTAAAACATTTTTTGTAATTTTTTCAAAATACATAAAAGTTTTATAATTTAGATCTAAATTATTAGGTTCGTCAAATACTCTCTGCATTACCGACCAACTACACTAGCCTAAGTAGTTCCATTTATCCCGCAAGGCGGCGACACTGAACAGACACCAGCTGTTAAAGCTGCCATGCACAATTAGTCATGTGACCAACTTTAGACAAGGCATGTGATTCAGTTAAGGCAGCCATTATTCCTTTGTCACTCAAGACAAGCGACGCAATGCTTCGCTTGTTATGTCGTTTAAAACTTTAACCTGTTCGCTTATAATGCAGTTCTTGTAAATTTTTGTAAATGTTATAGTCGTGAGTTATTAAACGACAGTGCGTTGTTAAAATAAAATGCTTTATACTTAAAGCCTATTCAACAAAATCCAGGTATGTCTTAGTGTCTTAACTATATCGCCAAATCAAATGTCTTAGCGTGTTCATTAGCTTTAAGTCATTGCCAATCAAGTTAAGTTTATATTCAAGTTTATCAATAATATTTCAAAAGTATTAAGTGTATTTTTAATATTTACTTAATTCAATTTTGTTTCTTTGAGTACAATTAGTGTACAACTTGGTGCCTAAATAACAACCTAGTGTAGCTCTGGCCTAAAATCAAACCTAAGTCTAGGTTAAAGCAATTTATGTAATCATTTTGCAATACATTTTGTAATACTTTAAATTTAAAGTCATAAAGTAGAGCTGTGTAACTTATTAAACAAATAAGAACTTATTAAACTATTCATTCAAATAATATGTCTGACATATATGAACATATATGTAGTAACACAAATATTAATAGGTATGAATTACCTGTATACTGTCTGTCCAATCCTTTTTAAATATTCGTGACAACTGCAGTTTCGGGGTTATCCCATCTTCTGGTCACACATCACACACAAAAATATACACTTAAAAGTCATTTTTCTCACTAGTGAGGTCGTCAGAAACACAATAAGTTATACACATAAACACAGTACATGAAAGTACACAAAGCTCTTAACCAAAGCAAAACCCTTTTATCCGATAAGATGATCAGATCTTTGAAAATGATTGACCCTCGTGCACCTTATCTGAGAGGACTTCCAAAAGTACACAAACCCGATGCGCCCATCAGACCTTTAGTCGACTTCACTTCAGCCCCAGCATACAAACTAGCTAAATATTTGGATAGTGTATTGAGACAAGAATTAGTATTTACGAACAGCCGCGCACTACGTAACAGCTTAGACTTAATCGAGGAAATAAAATCAATAAACATTAAAACCGGTTATAAGCTTGCTTCCTTCGATATAGTTAATCTGTACACTAGTATACCAACAGATGAAACTACACACCTTATACGTAATAACGTGAAGGAATATTCCAAATTACCCCCGAAGGCCATCGATTAGTTGTTAACTCTAATCCGTACCGTCCTTAGTCAAAACTATTTTTATTTCAATAATACATTTTACCTACAAAACGAAGGTCTCGTTATGGGGTCACCTCTATCGGGTATTCTTTCTGAAATATTCCTAAATGACTTCGAAGACAAACATTTGTGGTCCGATTCCAACCAATTCAGAAACAGGATGATATTCTACTATAGATACGAAGACGATACCATCATATTATATGATAGTGATATTATATATTATAGTAGTGATAGACAACTATCCTTATTGAAAAACTACCTAAACAACGCTCATCCCAACTTACAATTTACACTAGAAACCGAAACTGATAACAAATAAAATTTTCTCGACCTAACATTGTCCAAAGAAGGAAACCAGGTATCATATAAGATATACCGCAAACCAACCGCAACTGATCAAACTATTCATTCAACCTCACACCACCCTCTTAACCAAAAAACAGCAGCTTACAACAGCATGGTCCACCGCCTTTTATCCGTCCCATTAAAAAAGTCAGAATATGACAGCGAACTGAACACCATAAAATACATTGCTTTAGCCAACGGTTACAATAGTAATCTGATCGACCACCTAATCAACAAACATAATAGAAAAACTGCCAACGCAAATAAACAAAAACAGAAATACGTTTCGGTAGAATACGGTTCGATGCTCAACAATACGTTGCGCAACGAAATGGCCAAAAACAACATTGTAACCGCATTTAAAACCTCTAATAAATTGGAACGCCTACTCAATAAACGTAATAACATTGCAACAGACTTAGCTGGAAAAACGGGAATCTACCAGCTCTCCTGCAACGATTGCCCGAGCTTCTATATAGGCCAAACGGGCCGCCCCTTTGTTAAAAGGTTTAAAGAACATTTACCTAAAGCCACACACAGTTTACACCCTCACAAGTCCAATTTCGCCGAACATCTGGTAACCAACCTTCACGGCTACAGTGACTTTAACACCAATATGAATATCTTACACGTATGTAAAAAAGGCCGTTATATAGATGCATGGGAGGAGTTTGCCATATATAGAGCATCCAAAACTGAAAAACAACATCTATTAAATGACAAGGTATCGTTCCAGTCTAATATTGTGTTTGACACCATAATTGACATGGAGAATAATGAAAAAAGCGGCACCCGTTCACTAGCCACAACAGGTCCTTCCACTATCCCCCGCACAGCAGTTTAAAGATAACAGTAATTCAGTAGCTAGTTAACCCTTGCCCGGGCAACATGCACGTGGTTGACGTTATCATCTGTGTTTCATGTACTGTGTTTATGTGTATAACTTATTGTGTTTCTGACGACCTCACTAGTGAGAAAAATGACTTTTAAGTGTATATTTTTGTGTGTGATGTGTGACCAGAAGATGTTATAACCCCGAAACTGCAGTTGTCACGAATATTTAAAAAGGATTGGACAGACAGTATACAGGTAATTCATACCTATTAATATTTGTATAATTTCCAATCCGGGAGCTTACATAATGAAAAAAAAAAAAAAAAAAAATGTAGTAATAGTTACAGTTTAACATGACAAATGGTAACAGGTTAACTTTTGTTAAATCTTGAATTACCAATTAACATTTATTCTCAACCCTGCTTGTTAAACACTTGTCAAAAATAATATAAAGGCAAACTCTTTAAGCCTAAAGTCTGTTCACAATGCTTTTGGTTTTAAAACCTACCATAAATGCTAAAACCATGTTCTTTTGTTTTACATGCAGTGTATACTGTTACTGGTACAAGATGGAGAGTTAAAAATGTTCTACTGCTATTAAAACAAAAAACTTTACCTTCAGACCTTCAATGCAACTTCTTACTGTTTAATTTCGGCGACAGTGCCTAGTGTTTGAAAATAGCTACACTCAAATTACTATCTACCTTTTCAAAATATAGCTATGAACTATATAATAAAGTTGTATTTAAATCTGCAGTGAACATTTCCTATAAATTGTTTTTTGAATAGGTTGTGTAAATTTTGTTGTCTTTGTTAAAATTATAATATATAATAAATGTCTTTTGTAATTTAATTTAATTGGGAGGTGCGCTATAGCAAATTTTGGAACTACAATTCTTCAGGGATTTTCAGTCGAAATTCTATAATTTTTGTAATTTATTATAAGAGAGACGTCTCAGTATATAAATAAACGCCATTATTTCTATTATTTAATTTCACTTAGCATTAAGGTTGGCCAACAAAATAACTGTTACTTATTAATAAATCCATGGTACTATATGTTTAATCTTGTAATTTTGTACAGTTAATAAAATTGTATAAATTTGTATTTATTCTTAATGGGGAGGGTTTTTCAATTTTTAATTTTTTGGGGAGGGATCTTTTAAATTCAACAAAATATATATTGTAAAACAAACTTTTATTAAATTCCTTTTTTTTTTGTAACTAAGGGCATATACATTTTTGACTTTTGTAATTAAGGGCATGTCTTTTTTTTATAAATATATTTTTCTTTTGGCTTTGGTCAATAAATTAAAATCTAATCTAATTTCTTCTTTATTGAGTTGACCTCAATATATCTGAATAATATTAGTGAGTGATCGGCTAAGACATTTCTTCAGTTTGGCGAGTTTTGTTTTTAAGGTAAGTCTTTTGAACATGTACAGTCTATGCGGTCCAGTGTAGCTTCCATATTTTTAATTGTTTTTATCCAAGACTGGTACAAAATAGAAATGTGTAAAAATATATTTTAATTTCACAATTGTTTAGTTCAAAATAACACTTTCAACGTTTTTACTACATTACCTGCAAATCATGACTAATTTCAAAGTGACTAGACCTATACATTTTTTACTTCAAACAATGTTTTTTTTTATACTTAAAATTCGAGAATGAAATGTAGAATAGAATAGCATTCTACCCGGTTTCGGTAAAAATTTACTTTAACTTGTCAATCGATTTGATATAATATGAAAGAACACATATAACTGATCCTAAAAACAACAAAAATTTTCCCGGGAAATAATATTTGTAGGAGTTATGAAAGAAATAAAAGTTGAAATTATATAGGTTAAGTTTCGACTTTTCCGCGATATTTCACGTAATTATAACAAAACTAGATGACCCGTACGGCGTTGCCCGTGCTTGTTGGTATATTCAGTCTTTTTGACGTAATTGTAATTCTTTTTAAGAATTCGTTGAATACCTGTGCGTATTCTACTGTGGTCATGAAAAAAAGTCTACGCTATTTAGGAAAGCACTGAAAATTGTATTCCTGTAAACTACTATCTAACATGAAAAAGCTTTAAATATATCGTTTTAATTTATAGTGTTTACTAAGTTTGACTTTCACTTAATTTCATTGACAATGTTGCGAGCACCTACGGCCTTAGAGGAAGCTACGTACCAAATTTCATTCCAATTCATTCTTATAGGGATTTTTAGTAACTTTGAACCCCCTCCCCAAACCACCCTAAAATTTCGAATTTCTTTTAACCCTTTCTTAGCGAGGCTTTAAATTAGCTGGGGGTCGTAGAAAAGATATTTGAATCACTTTGTAACATCCGCGTTAATTTAGGATGTAACAAACTGGTTCAAATAGAGTTTGTAATTTTAAATGTATAGGCCTAATTAGTATAAGATATATTATATTGTTTAGTATTTAAATATACAATATACAGTATATATCAAAATAAAGCTACGAATGTGATATTTTAATGGCATTTAGTTTAATTCAGATGGTTTGTTTAGTTTTCAATAAAATATGTTTAAACTCGTGTATGTTTATGGGTGTGCATGGTGTCAAATAATTTGTTTGTTATTATTATTATTGATAGCGAAAATATGTTTTGAAAAATATTAAAAACTTCATAGTTATGATATATTTTATGTAAACAATATTTTAAGCAGCATATCTCTAAGTAGGCCTATATAGATATTTAATAACCAATGTTTGAGATGAATTATAATTCTGTAAGCATTTTTATTTGTGTTTGTTTATAGTTTTTCAATCTAACCTTAAAAAGCTGTTGGTGTTGAAGAGTATTAAAGTGATTATAAATTTGCTAAGTAATGTTGCTATGGTAAACATGTAAACAAACATAAGCTTTTTATATGAACAGCTGTTTTTGTGAGCTATGGTTTTGAGTTCATACAATAAATGCTGTTCCGTTTCTTCCAAATTTGAAACTTTTTCGGGAAACTTTTCAAACTTTTCTTTACGTATAAACCTTCTATGAACTACTAAAAATATTTTAAGACCAAAAATAGCCAAATCGGTCCGGCCGTTCTCGAGTTTTAGCGAGACTAACGAACAGCAATTCATTTTTATATATATAGATAAATCACTTCACATACACCAAACATGTAAGAATTAAATAAACTAAACAATATTAACACCAAAAGTATCCACAAAGCAAGAAAATGTGAAAATAATGTAAGAAAACGTAAATTACCAAAACAAATACATCGAACAATAGAAGTACAGTATAACTGCGTATTTAAAATGGAAATTCATCAACGTTGCCAAATCGAACAATAATTTATTGTACTGAATAAGGTGTGTATAAATCAAGGTCACTAGATAGTAAAGGTTGCCTCATTCGAGAAATATATCAAAAAAGTGGAGGTTCAAATTAGAATAAAAAAAAAACAGAGGTGCTAACCTATACTGTTTAGTCACAGTATGTTGCCGATAACAGTATGATTATAATATTTGTATGATTATAATATTTCGTCGTATTATCACTTAATATAATTAGAATTAAAAAAACCACAGGACTAACCTATACTGTTTAGTCACAGTATGTTGCCAATAACAGTATAATTATAATATTTCGTCGTTATTATCACATTATTTATAATTAGAATGAGTTGCCTAAACTGGTCGTTTCTACACAAAAAAGAACAAGAACAATCCTGCAACGCTGGGAGGACGGTGAGAAAAACATTTCGGCACTTTACAATGTAAATTTCCATAACGAACTTTTGATTTGAAAGTTTTTAATGTTGTACGTGTTGAAGATGGTTAAATATTGGTTTCCCGGCATCAGTGAAGTGTATAAATACTATATTTATAAGAAAAAGGTTCAGGTTTGTGTGTTTATAGTAGTTTTGATTGACAAGTTAAAGTAAACAAATACCCCGGTTTCAAATAACTTTACATTTTGTAATCAAAAATCAAAAATATCAAATCGGCAATATTATTTCTTCACTTATACCGTTTTATTAGAACACTGTTATAAGCCTAATTTCACTCAAACACAATCTACACTTATTTATTTATAACTAAAACACAATATAACACTATTTTATAAACTATAAACACTTTCAATTCACTAAAATATCAAGACGAGTAAAACTTACAGTGAACGCTTTGGGATCAGAGTGTGAAATGGTTATTTGGTTATAGAACGCTTCATTTAAATCATGTCTGTGCCAACTGAATATCACCTAAATTATTTGAACTGAACATAAAACAAAACGTTGGAATTTTCTCTTTAAAACCCTATATATTAAACATCTTATGAATAAATCCATTTCTGATAGTAAAAATCGATTTACAAAATGCTTGCTTAATGGCCGAATCTTTAACCAATGACAAGCCTTATTGTAAATTCGATATCTCGAAACCAAATATAGCCACACCTGATATCTAAACACTACTTGAAAGATAAAAGTCTGATGAATCCAACGATGTGATGATCTTTGTGATAATTGACAACTGTAAGGAGTTGCAGACCGTTGAAAATGACGAAGTTTTACGTTCTTAACGTCACGATTTCGCACCCAGAACAGCTGTTTGACATTCTACAATTTTGAAACGATGATTACGTATGTAAAAATACGTTTTACGCAAAAGCTTTAAATACAAAAATTATAGTTTAGTTCTGTACCTTTCCAACAGTACCGGTTTTATTACGATTGTATGATTTTAAGTTTATTAAATAATCGAATGTGCAAATTGACGCAATTTTTCGAGAGGGTTGCATTTGCGCCCGAGAGACTGCAGTCAAGACTGCAGTCTGCAACATTAAGGGAATAATTATTAAAAATGTTCATCTTATTGAGAACATAGTAGCTTTTGAATATTTTATGTTAAATGTAAACAATTTTATTTTCCTAAATAATTAAATTGTGTCCTATCCCAAATTATTTTTTTATAATTTTAAAAATTAAAATTGTTTAATATAATCTTATTGCTTGTCTTTTTATGATAAAATTGAAATATTCCAAAAAGATAAATAAATAATATTGTTAATAAAATATAGTGCGTATTATTAGTATATTATTAACGAAATGAAAGTAGAGTGTTGTATGCTAAATTGATATTAAATTGGCGTTCGATTTCTGAGCATTATCTTTTATCAATTAGTCAAACTTCTTTCAAAAAGCTATTTCTTTATGGGACAAAAAATGACGGAAAACTTTACATTCGTCATTTGGTATACATATGATTGATAAAGAACTTAATATGATATACATCCAATGATTTGTAACCTATTTGTGAAGAGATTCGTTATTCAATGTTGACTGCAAAATTAAAAAGTATTTGACTAACGTTTTTACCGATCAATATAGGTTTCAAACTTGACTTATTTATTAACCGGAGTCAATAATTTTGTTTATAACTTTAGGTAGTATTAACACAAACCCTCTTGTAACTTTATAAGAGGGAGTCAGTGGGGAACAGTCCTAACCTATAACGAAGACAATGTTATGTTCGAACCTAGTTACTGACTATCAATTTATTTCTGCATCTCCACCATCTTCATAAGTCTAATTAGCATAAAGCAAAAACTTAAACAAAGAACAACTTCTCAAGAACTTGTGCAGAAGAAAATGAAATTATTAAATCTTATTAGAACTAGGAATTTCCGAAATTACTCTTTACATATTATAATGACACCTTTTAAATTATTGGTC
>JAGFPH010009606.1:1002-13518 GCA_018207615.1 Philaenus spumarius | reverse complement strand
TTCATTGAAATATCATGATTTTAGGTAAACTGTGCAACAAGAGATATTTATTTATAAGTTAGTTCAATTATTATTTACAGGCTGATTTAAAAAAAAAATTGAAAGATACAAAATTTGAACTCGATGCAAAAAAAAAAAAAAAATACAAAATGTAAGCTCTTAAATTTAAATCTTATAAAAAGCCTTGAATGTGTGTTATAAGAAAAAATATTTACTTATACCGTTTTCCAGATATTTTAGAATCGGTATTAAACGACAGAGTTAAATGACAAAACTGTACTAAATTACAAACTAACTATTGTAAATGCATTACCACCAATTATTTTGAAATGAAAGTGAACATTTTGAACACAAAGTTTCTTGAAACCTATAAATTAAAAATTATACATTTTTAATTGGTCGATATAAATTGTAATGCATTGTAATTACTTAGTTTAATTTGTAATTTGATATTCGAAATCTTGTCCAGTTATTATTTTATTAATCGTCACCTCCTCTGTTAGTCAGCACCACCTCTGTAAGTCAGCACCATCTCTGTTAGTCAGCACCACCTCTGTTAGTCAGCACCACCTCTGTTAGTCTGCACCACCATCTGTTAGTCAGCACCACCTCTGTAAGTCAGCACCTCCTCTGTTAGTCTGCACCACCTCTGTAAGTCAGCACCACCTCTGTAAGTCAGCACCACCTCTGTAAGTCAGCACCACCTCTGTTAGTCAGCACCACCTCTGTTAGTCAGCACCACCTCTGTTAGTCAGCACCACCATCTGTTAGTCAGCACCACCTCTGTAAGTCAGCACCACCTCTGTAAGTCAGAAAATCCTCTGTTAGTCTGCACCACCTCTGTAAGTCAGCACCACCTCTGTTAGTCAGCACCACCTCTGCTAGTCTGCACCACCATTTGTTAGTCTGCACCACCTCTGTAAGTCAGCACCACCTCTGTTAGTCAGCACCACCTCTGTAAGTCAGCACCACCTCTGTTATAATCTATTCCTACCAAAGATGATTATTGTTTTATGAAAGTTCAATTAATTGTCAACTGGACTATTTACAGGTTGTAAAAAAAACGGTCAATTGATTCTTAACCAAGGCATATACAAACTTGAAACTTTAATAATATGATTTGAGATGTTTAATCTACGATTTTAATTTATGATAAAAATGTCGCTACTTTTTGCAAGAGTGCCTCCGAGTGAACTAAACCTCTATGTTTTTAATTGTAACCATAATTTTAGTGAACACGCTTCTAAAAGCTCTTGTTCAAGCGAAAATAAATGTGTAAAGGAAAGAGTGAAATGCAACTGCATTTATAGTAGAGACTTAAAACCCACATTTTCGCAATCGTTATGCTTTAATTATTTTGGACTAAAGTATTAATTGTTTCAAAAACCTTTAAGTGACTGGTCATTGTTAAGCAATCATACTTTCTTAATATATCCCCTATATCTTTTAAAGAAAATTATTCTAAATTAAAGTTAAAAAGACCCAGACTTAAATCAATGTACATATAAATAAGACTAAAGTGTATGTCTGTGATTTTCAAATAAATATTTAGTTCTAAGCTCATATGGGTCCCCACACTTTACCAAAACCATAACGTGCATTTAAAATGTTTTATTTGTCTGTCCTTCTGTCTGTTTGTTTATTTGTCCGGGATAATCTCCGGATTGGCTAAACCAATTTTGATGAAACTTTTATTTATAATTTTTAGGAATTTTCAGAGATAATATAGCCTTCTTTTTGTCCCGGGAATATTTAGGATTCCTATTTAAAAATTGAAAAACAATTATGAACAAATTAGGGCTTTTGCGAAAAGACGTGACCATTATAAATAAAACTACTAATATGGATCAAAACTTAACACTTTTACAAGATCGTCTGTGTTTTAATTTGCTGTCTAAACTGGTTTAACCGTTAAATATACATGTATATCAAAACTGTAAGCAAAAATACCTATGAGATATACACATAGACGTTAAATACACCTCAAAACCTGATATGTACATTTTTGTTTGTTTGTTTGGGAGTTATAAACTGGAAACAAAAATTTGTATCGTTTATTGGTGCATAGATAATTATAATTATTTTCGAAGGTCTAAAAGAGATATATTAAAGATTTGTTTGAAACTTTGCGTTTTTTTGCTAGGAACTCGGAACTAAATTCTTTTTGAAGTGGTAACTTCTATTTTCCCGTTGGGCACTTTCGCTTGACTATGTTTCTGACATCTCGCGTCACGAATATTTTGTGTAGATAGACACAAGTCAGTACATCGGTGAGGGTTTTAACGGTTTTTATTTGGCCGTTTGAATACTTTTAGTATTATTTTAAAAAATTAACCGTTATTTTAATAAGTCCAAAAAATAACTTAAAATCATAGTGTTATTAACCGAGCGTAAGCGTTTTAACTCGACCGTTCGGCATTTCGTCTGTGTGTATCTGTGTAACTGTGTGTCTGTCTCACGATTACGGCGAAACGCCTTGACCGATTTTGATGATTTTTTGCATGAATGTTCCTTATTATAAGGCCGAGCCATGTGTATATACTGTTTTTTCCATTTTCCATTTTTAAACCCTTAAATAAAATTAAAATGGTGGCCGGACAGTTTCAGTGTAAGCATTTTTCTAAAGCCAGTTTGTGGCTTAACCGTAAGTCGAATTTAAAAACTACTAGCAGAAAATATGGCGGAAAAGGGGGTGTGGATAGCCTTGCCCATAAGGGGAGGAGTGGCGGTAAGCCCCGCTCACAAGGGGGCGTGGTCAGGCCTCTGGTTGGCTACACGCTATATCATTGGGAACTCTACTAATATATTATCTAATAAATTACATTTGTCACTCAATTAAAACAAGAATGTTGCATTTATATATATATAATGTTTTACTATTATTATTTATTATGAACGTGTATTTTATGTATTGACAATTTAACATCTTACCCTTTGTCTGTGAACAAAATAATAACTAACTAGTAGTTCTGTGAACAGTAGACCTCGCTCGTTGAAATAACAAATGTGGTTTTGAGCTTAGGTTAAAAATAGTGTGCCAGTAAGGAAGTAAGCACAAGGTTTAGCCAGCGAAACGTTATTTTGCAATTCCCGTGATTCCGGGATTTCTAGTTCTCGTTTTTTTTCTTTTCTTGAGCTTTAACTGCTAAAGATTTTCTTTTAGAGGCATTGTGTTTTATTTAGGTTAATAATGGGTAAGATAGCTAAAAATATCAAGTTATAGAGAACCAACATATAATTAAATATTTACATACTTAAATAACTCAAACTTAACAATGTATCATAAGTTAACTTAAGTTCCATATCATATTCCAATATTAGAAATAATGAAAATAAAACGATGTTAAAACGTCGTGATAGTGATATCAACTTTATTCTCAACCCATGTACGAACACTTCTCACGGAGTCCAACGGTCATTTTTTGTATGTCCTTTATCGCCGAGCGGTTTCATTTGTTTCATCTCATTTTGTAATTTAAGTAAAGCTAAGTCAAATACTTTTATGAAATAGTCTGTCCGGGTAAGACAGACGACGTCGCGTATCCAAGAAGCAACTCCTAAGCGGATGCGGCGTTAGTCAGAGGATAGAGAGAAACACAGGTCTGCGAGAGAAACTGAATCAACGCCAGATCGTACTGAACGTTTGAATCAAAACCGGGTGAGACAGACGACGTCGCGTATCCAAGAAGCAACTCCTAAGCGGATGCGGCGTTTGTCAGAGGATAGAGAGAGACACAGGTCTGCAAGATAAACTGAATCAACGCCAGATCGTACTGAGCGTTTGAATCAAAACCGGGTGAGACAGACGACGTCGCGTATCCAAGAAGCAACTCCTAAGCGGATGCGGCTTTTGTCAGAGGATAGAGAGAGACACAGGTCTGCAAGATAAACTGAATCAACGCCAGATCGTACTAAACGTTTGAATCAAAACCGGGTGAGACAGACGACGTCGCGTATCCAAGAAGTGACTCCTGAGCGGATGCGGCATTTGTCGGAGGATAAAAAGAGACACAGGTCTGCAAGAGGAACTGAATCAATGCCAGATCGTACTGAACGTTTGAATCAAAACCGGGTGAGACAGACGACGTCGCGTATCCAAGAAGTGACTCCTGAGCGGATGAGGCGTTTGTTTAAGGATAGAGATCATCACTCCAGAAACCGTGTTGTTGAGCCTAATCGATCTTCATTAGCAGTAGAGTAGAGCGTCGAAAATCTGTACTAATTGGGACCGAGGGGGTTCTGATTATCAATTTATTCGGATTTTTGAAAACAACGAAGAAAATGTTCAACCTTTAATCGATTAAAGTGTTTAAACAGTACAAGAAGTAATGCAATTACAATACAGTATGTAAGACTACTTACATATTATAATTTAGAAGAATTTGCTCGTATGCAGTAGAGCCAACATAATTACACTTGTAACTCTCAATTACAGTACTGTATTTGATGAATCTGTTCGGTCCTTGCTCCCTGGTCCTAATCAAGATCAGTACACAGTTTTTGACAAGTTTCTGGTATCAATTAAATGGAATCAGTGTAATATATGTAATGAGAAATTTTTTCTTTAAAGTTGAGAAACAGGATGTGCGTAAGATGCAATAAGTACCAAAATCAAGTTAACCCTTTTACTGTAAAAAATGACATGGATCCAGGAGAACTCCCTCCTGAACTCAAAGATTTGTCTATGGTAGAAGAGCAACTTATTGCTAGAGTTCATCCTGTGATACAGAATAAAAGGGCAACAATACGGTTATTCAGGACAGGTCATTAACTTTCCTCAGGACAGGTCAGTAGACCTCGCTCTTTGAAATAACAAATGTGGGTTTGAGCTAGGTTAAACATAGTGTGCCAGTAAGGAAGTAAGTAGAAGGTTTAGCCAGTGCAAAATTATTGCACTGCTAATTTTGTGCGAGCGAGGTCTACTGTTCACAGAACTACTAGTTTTTTATTAGTACTAAAATATTTCGTCACCTCTTTTCACGTGATTTACTATATACATAGAAAGTTACTTATGATATAGATAAGAGTGTTGAATTTTCTTTGTTGGATTCGTTAATGCAGAAAGTCGGTAAGTACTTTAACAGTTACAATTATATTTATTATTATTATTTGGGGATTTTTCTATAACTTTTTTAATGGAAAATGTATAACCTTTTATTACGCTTATTAAATCTGACAGACAAAAAAGAAATCTTATAAACTTTAGGAAATTTAAAACCATATTAAATTTGTTTTAATCAAAGCTAAAAACTTTACTGTATTTTTTAATCAAACAAGTGGAATATGGTCAATTTTTATATTGATTATTTATAATTTGATGTAATTAGATTATATACCAGCTTAAATTGAGAGAGTGTATATTAAGCCATGGTTAGTTTTAATGAAATTTTCTAAAAGTTATCACTTCCAACGTGTGGTCTTAAGCACACCCGATTTTTTTAATTTGTGTTTAGTGGCAAGTCATAATATTTACCCGATAGTCTTTCATTTATTAAATCACATCTGAGAGTGAAGTATCACGTACCAGTTAGTTTGAAATAAATTTGTTGATTTTAAGTTAATAAAGCAAGCAGTATCAATAAAGAAATTAAGTACACATAATTAGTTTAGTAGCCATTATTTTTTGTTGTCCAACCACACTTTTGTTTACGCCATGTTTAACGTAAAAACAAGATTTATTTGGGGTTGATAACGGTTGATATTTAAAAATTATGAGTTGCCGTGGCACCATTTTTTCCTTAGTAATATTTGAGGTTTTGATGCCTCGAAAGATGTACTGAGTGTTTGTATATTTATCTTTTACACATTTATTTATAAAGTTGTTGAAAATAGGCGCATGCGTACACTGTTTTTCCTCATTCATGAAGTTTCTACACGTTATGTCTTTGCGGATAGTATTGTTGATAGACCTACTATCCATTGATTTTGTAGTATTATCGTGTATACTGAAACAAAAGTTGAAACAAGTTATAAGAAAAACAACATGTATTATTTACACAGCATATTAGATTTCCTTACTAAATTTATCAGAAAATACAAATAAAAAAAAATAAAAGACTAACAATGTTTGTACATATACTGCAAGTATATAATTATGAATTACTTAAGAACCATGTTTTTAATATTTAAGAGCATAAATAATTTCTGAATGATATTTAATAAATTAATTACATATTAGAGACTTACAAGACTAGTCTCAAGCCGATATTGATTTTGTTCACTGGAGTCAAGTATCCGTAGCGAACTTTAATACTACCGGTACTAATCTATGGCTGCGAAATATGAGTGTTAACACAATAGTTGTCTTCAGAAGTAAAAGCATCTTTAACTGCCAAACAAAAACCATACTCCCTTATTGATTTTTATATGATTGAATTTAAACGTGTGTTTGTACCTTCTTTGCAAACATCAATAAATAGAATTCTTTGTGGTACCAAGTCACTATTATAATTAATAATAATAAGATTACCTTGTTAGGTCCGTCACGTGACTTCTAGTCGTGTATTCCTTACGACATGTTTCGGAGCCGAAACTCCATTATCAAGTTAAAATCACTCCGAAGAGATCGTCGCACATTAAAATAAATCAAACATATACACACATACACACTTACATATCACACCAACACATAAATACAATATCGCGCTTGACATAAACTTAGGTGCGCAACCTATCATTCAACCGACAATGTAGCGCAGTCATAGACAGGAGTCATAAAACTGTATAGAGTTAGGCGTTGCGTATTATATACATATGTGCAACATAATAACAGTTTATAATTATTTATAATGCTTTTCGTTGATTTAATTTGATGGATTTGCGTAATAGATTACACTTGCATGTAGAATGTAAACAATCTAACTAACAGCTGTCGTGTTAGTTAAACAGATTGTTAATATATGTCGCCTTTCATTGATATCATATTCAGTTTGTAAATCAATTTTATTTAACGAAAACAGTCATTTTTGGCTTTTAGCTAATTTTGTCTATTTTTCTTCAACAGAGGGAACATTAAGCTTTAAAATGATGTTTGGATCATTAAACTTGATGGAGAATCAAGGGAGATATGGTGTTAAACAAAATTGAGAAATAATATATATGATGCAAAATTCTTGTTTGTATTGAGTGATAAATGTAATTGAGTAGATATGTATGGAAGAAATGTGTATGGTTGTTAAAATTAATTGTTATTCATTTATTGGTGTGTATAGCTTAGAATTGTAAATGAGTTAGTCTTTGATGTTTTACAATGTTGACTTAATTTGTACAAATGTATTTTTTTGTCAGAAAGAATAAATACAAATTAAAATATACACGAATACGCAACACAATATCCTAGGGCTGTCCAATCTAATTAAATATAAAAACTTAGACCTAAGCTGCCATTTTTTTTATTATTTCAAATTGTTTTATGTGAAACTGTTATGTAATAGGAAAGGCTATTTTAGAACTAAAGATATTCTCAAAACTCACTATCGTAAAATAACAGTGACACATACAATTTGTGAGATTCAGCACATTCATACTGAAAGTCGGTTAACATTTTATTTACATAACGTAAACATTAAACATATATATATTAATGAAAGTGTCAGGATAGCCATACTCCTAAATAAAGGTTTACAATGGGCCATTGGACTGACTCTACATAATAAATTTATTTTATATTCAGATCCTGACGAAGAACATGTTATCAATAATAAGTTGTAAGTTATATAATATTAACAACGAATGATTTTACAAAACTAAAATTTCGATAAGGTATAATTTAAGCTACTAAAACCATTCCTGTTTGGTTTCCAGGGTCCATACGATATCGAACTTCAAAATGCGTACAAGTGCCACACACCAGACAACCCAAACAATATTCTGTGGAATAAGAACATTCGACAATACAACCGGACAATCTCATTATTCTCTTCTAATGTAACATTCCCTAATGGACTTAATGACAATATGCAAGTGAGTGTTGGTATTTATTTGCATCTATTTTCTATACTGATACTATAAATAATGGATAGTAAGATTATTTATTTGTATGATTGTGTTTTACTATAACTGTACACATCTGCCAACTATATTAATAAAAAATTGCTTAACTTGCAAATTTGCGTTTAATTTATTATATGCATCTACTTTCTATACTAATAAAGAGATGTGCTTTATTTGCAAATTTGAATTTTCCTTTTACTTTCGCACTATACTATAGTATATTACTTTCTCACTATACTATAGTATAGAGAAAGTATAGTGATCGCAAAAAAAATCGATGTTGAGATTTTTGTGGAAATATCCGTTTTGGGACCCCCTGAGTCCAAAAAAGTGGTTTTTAAAAAATGTCTGTCTGTATGTCTGTATGTATGTCTGTATGTATTTCTGTATGTCTGTATGTCTGTATGTCTGTATGTATACAAAGCTAGAGAGAAAACTATTCGATCGATTTCAACCAAATTAGCACCAGACATGTCCAGTACGCCTGTATAGATGCACAAAAAAGGGTTTTGAACAATTTTGAAAAACAACCCATTTTGGCCAAAAAACCCCCAAAAAATCAGTTATTATTTTTTTATAAAAAACGGCTCTAACGATTTTGATAAAAATTTGGCTTATTTGTAGCCTTTAATGTGCCCTACCATATACAAAAACCCGCATCTTTCTAAAAATTCTCGTTTAGTTAATAATAATAATAACAGATTTTTGGGGGTTTTTTGGCCATAAAGGGGGTTGTTTTTCAAAACCTTTTTACTTGCATCTATCAAGACCTAATTTACATGTTTGGTGCAAATTTGTTCAAAATCGATCGAATAGTTTTCTCTCTAGCTAATAATAATAATATTTATTAGTTATCGCCTACTTTAATAAAATTATACAAAGCTAGAGAGAAAACTATTCTATTGATTTCAACCAAATTTGCACCAGACATGTCCAGTACGCCTGTATAGATGCACGAAAAAGGGTTTTGAACAATTTTGAAAAACAACCCCCTTTTTGGCCAAAAAACCCCCAAAAAATCTGTTATTATTTTTTTATTAAAAACGGCTCTAACGATTTTGATAAAATTTCGCTTATTTGTAGCCTTTAATGTGCCCTACGATATACAGAAACCCGCATCTTTCTAAAAATTCTCGTTTAGCTAATAATAATAATAATAACTGTTTTTGGGGTTTTTTTGGCCATAAAGCGGGTTGTTTTAAAAAAATTTCAAAACCATTTTACGTGCATCTATGAAGACCTAATTGACGTGTTTGGTGCAAATTTTTTCGAAATCGATGGAATAGTTTTCTCTCTAGATAATAATAATAATAATAATAATATTTATTAGTTAATCTCCAACTTTAATAAAAAAACTGTCCTGCCCCACCCTGCAAGTCACAGTGAATCTGTTTAGTAATTTAAATGTATTTGCGAGAAAGTATGTGCCAGTTCCTGGTACCATTTATTTTTATTTATAACCTTCCTAAACTAATAAAGAAATTAAGCCTTTTTTGCAAATTTGTGTTTTAAATATTATATGCATCTATTTTCTATATTGATACTATACATGAAACGTTATACACTAACTACATACTTTTCTTAAATTTGGCAACCCTGGAATGAGATATATTTCGTATGCATAACAAGTTGCAAAGTAAGCAGTATATTATCAACTGATATTTGTTTTTTGTTAATTCATTTTAAATATAAAACAAATTCGAGGTATTTTATTTTTAGGGCATTTATTTATTTAAATAATGTTGTCGAGTTTTCCCTGTTCGGACTGACAGTTTAAAATAGGTTGGCATCACTACTTTCTTTTCTAAAGATCGATGTCTGCGATAGTTTAACTTTGAGGCGTATTGTAAACTTACGCCATACTTACTTTATTTTAGCAAATTAAACTAAGTTGAAAATAGTATGGAAGTGTATAAAGTGTATTTTAATAAAGAACACTTTGGTTGGTTTTATAAATACATCATTTTGAAATAAACACAAGTATAATTTGTTTTTATTTCACTCGCCTGTTTAACAAGATTTTTGTAATAATAAAACTAGCATACAAAAATTCATTTCATATATTTTCCAGACTAACATTGACATTTCAGTTCTTAAAGATGGAGCCTGGAGGAAAAACTTCATAAATTTCAGACTAAACAAACTTTGCTCTGACGTATACAGATTGTTTCCGAAAATTGTGAATTCTTACTGTGCAGCAGCAGGTGTTAACTTTACTGGATGCCCGTTAAAAGCTGTAAGTTAAGCAATACTTTGATGTAAGTATACGTTTTCAATGTAAAGTTGTAGAACAGAACATTTATTGGTCCTTCAGTGCATGTACAAATTCTACAATAGACTTCGTCACATACAGGCTTAATTTAGTTATTAAAGCTTAAAACTAACATGACAGATGACCCAGGCTTACTCAAGTATTGATTTCAAAACTTAAATATTCCACCAAGTTACATAATTTCTGCTATTTCAGCAAACTATAAAAAGTATGATATAAATCATCATTTGGCAAGCTTTGAAAAGTGGCAAGTTTATTGAACAGTTTGATTCCTAAAGCTAAATGATTATTCTTGGATGTATTCACTCTATGTCTTGGTTTAAAAAAAAAAATTGTTGTACATTTTTTAATAAAGTATTAAACATATTTACTGACGCAATATTTTTTAGATTTTGTTGCAAAAATAGATTACCTGTCTTGACAATACTGCCAAGTATGACTGAAAAAAGATCAGACAATAGAATAGAGGTTTAGGAGGAAAGTGTACCTACATGTAAAACAATGTCAATTTCAGCCAGAGGCGAAAAACAGTCCTTGAGTCTTAACACTTCACTAATAATCATCTGCATGATAGTTGTTAGTCTTTTGTTATTCTTTGTCTTCCATCTTCCTTTTTAGATTTTTTTCTCTTTTCTTTTTGACTTATTAGGAAGTTTACTAGTTGTTCATGCATCGAAATCTTTATTTTATCAATTTGCTGTAGGCCTACTACTTCTTTTAGGATAGGTATTGTTTTAAGAACTGGTAATATTTATACCTAACTATATATTTAACTGGTAAATATTTATTTAGTATTTTTTGTAATATTATGTTAGCTTACACTATATTAGTTCCTTTTTAAGATGTTCTTAAAAAACCTTTTGATTCAAAGCATAGTAGTACTTAATTTGAAAAAGTTTCCACTAAAAAACAAAAATTCACAACATAACAACATAACTTCAACACAGTTTATTCTTTATGTTTTATTATCAGCTGAAGTTTTAGTAAAACAGACAACTGTACTTAACACACACCCAACTCCCATAGCATAAAAAAACTCATAGATATCGTTATATACAATTTAACTTTTAACAATTTCGTTATTACGTAGGTAGAATTTAAAATGTATCACACAGACGTCGCATAGGTTTTACCTTAGTCTGTTTGTTTATCATTGCACCAAGAATATTCATTTAACTGATATCATTGTCTACAATTTATGTTTAAACAATTTCATTATTATGTTGCTAGAATTCAAAATGTATCACACAGACGACGCATAGGTTTTACCTTAGTGTGTTTGTTTATCATAGCACCAAGAACATTCATTTAACTGATATCATTGTCTACAATTTAAGTTTCAAAATGTATCACACAGACGTCGCATAGGTTTTACTTTAGTGTGTTTGTTTATCATTGCACCAAGAATATTCATTTAACTAATATTATTGTCTACAATTTAAGTTTCAAAATGTATCACACAGACGTCGCATAGGTTTTACCTTAGTGTGTTTGTTTATCATTGCACCAAGAGTATTCATTTAACTGATGTCATTAGCTACAATATAACTTCAACAGTTTTGTTATTGTCGTTGCTAGAATTAAAAATGTATAACACAGACGTCGCATAGGTTTTATCTTAGTGTGTTTGTTTATCATTGCACCAAGAGTATTCATTTAACTGGTATCAGTGTCTACAATTTAAGTTTAAACAATTTTTTATTACGTAGCTAGAATTCAAAATGTGTCACACAGAAGTCGCATAGGTTTTACCTTAGTCTGTTTTTTTATCATTGCACCAAGAGTATTCATTTAACTGATATCATTGTCTACAATTTAAGTTTAAACAATTTTGTTATTACGTAGCTAGAATTCAAAATGTTCACACTGACGTTGCATAGGTTTTACCTTAGTGTGTTTGATTATCATTGCACCAAGAGTATTCATTTAACTGATATCAGTGTCTACAATTTAAGTTTAAACAATTTTGTTATTACGTAGCTAGAATTCAAAATGTATCACATAGACGTTGCATAGGTTTTACCTTAGTGTGTTTGTTTATCATTGCACCAAGAGTATTCATTTAACTGATATCATTGTCTACAATTTAAGTTTAAACAATTTCGTTATTATGTTGCTAGAATTCAAAATGTATCACACAGACGTCGCATAGGTTTTACCTTAGTGTGTTTGGTTATCATTGCTCCAAGAGTATTCATTTAACATATATCAGTGTCTACAATTTAAGTTTAATTAATTTTGTTATTACTTAG
>JAGFPH010009605.1:34469-45877 GCA_018207615.1 Philaenus spumarius | reverse complement strand
TTCGAGATGCATCATTTTTATTTTACATAAATTATTTAATAAAGTAATTTCATCATTAGTAACCAAAGATAAATAATTCAAGTAATAAAGTAATAAAGTATTTTTATAATCACTAAACAAAGTTTTCAATCAAGTTACATACATCAAATGGATCCAGGAACCATCAAAACCAAGGAATAAAGTGCAGTAGTGAAGTGTAACATAAAATTAATAAAAGTCAATAAGGGAGTTTATAAAAATCAAATAAAAGTGCAAAGTGTGTGAGAGTGGGAACAAAAATGATGTAAGTAGCATTAATATTTCATTTCATTGTAAAGACAGATCTCGAGGGTTAAAATTAAATAACAAACGAAATCGTATCACAGAGTATTGTGTATCAGAAGTAACATTAAAATAAATCAAAATAAATAAATAATCATTTATTAATAAATAATTGTATTGGGACTGGTTATTAGGATTAACTGAAGAGAGGGTTGTTTAAAACACCTCATAAGTAATCGAAATCAGTCACCAAAGCAACTTAATGTCATTCAAATAAATTTATAAATAATATAATACATTTTCTAATATCAGATTTTATTATGTACTAGCAATTAGAAGAAATTTTAGATTCAATCATTAACATAAGATACATAGATTAAAGGTTAAGAGAGCAGGAGATTTAATGACCAGCACCGCCCTAATTAGGCGGGTGTAAACTTTCATTTTATTATTTTTGGATTTATAATTTGAGTAAATTTAACTGTATCACATTTATATGTATTTAAAAATTGTGCAAAGTAATTACTGTAGGAACTGTTTTCAGAAATTTCAGAATATATTTAATAATTTTGTGAAAAGGTCTCTGTACTTATTTCTACCCAGTTCTTAGGAGTACGTCACATGCCAAGTTAAAATTTGATCCTTAAGAAGGATCTGGTGGAGCCCCCAAAACTTTAAAATATTACTATTCAAAACTTTCAAAGTAACTTTACAAAACCTTACATAACTTCACAGTAGTCTTAATTAAAATACGAAACCTTACATGATAAAGAGTCACCCATTCACAAGTCTTACAAAGGGTTAAGCTAGGAATGGCAGAAATTTGTACTCAAACTGATAGTATTCATCCTAGCAGATATAATTTATACAATAATTATTGATTAATGCAGATAAAACAATTATCAAAGAGAGAGAGTTTTTTATAATATCCGATAATGATCTTTCAGACCGCCTATGGCCAAAATCAATTTTGTGTTTATTAAAATAATTGAAATTTTTAATTATGTCTTAAACAAAGCACTATTTATTATTCTTATTAAAGATACTTACAATTTTTAATAGATGTATAGTTCTGAAACACCAGGTACAAATATGAGCAATTTAATATTACATTAATAATAAACGGTATCAGTTAACTGACACAAACTTTCTCCCAACTTACTGTAGTCAAAATAATATTGTTTTTAATCATTTTATTTACTACTTTTTAGAACAAAACAAAAAAATAATATTCTACCTACGTCAATCGTATAAAAAAGTTATTGTCCCAGGCGGGATTCGATCGCGCGACCTTTGAATTGCTGGCCGTCCTCGCTACCGTTGTGCTACCCCGTGCGGCCGTCGCCGTGATGCTATATTGACAACATAAATTTGTTTATTTTTTAACATTTCCCCAAAATTATGAAACGCCGAAGTTTTGATAAAAGCGGGTGGTGTCATTTTGTTTGGCATCTTAAGCACTATAAATACTGAAAATTTGATCAAAATCGTTAGAGCCGTTTTTGAGAAATTTGCATTTTTGACGTTTTTTATTGGTTTTTAGGGGTAAATTACCCTTAAAAATTAAAAATTCAAAAAAATGAAAAAAAACGCCTGGAGATATTAGGGTTTAGTACCTACATACCAAATTTCATGAAAATCGGACCAATAGTGTCCCCTCTGGTCGTGTATACATACTGACACACTGACAGACAGACACCACGTTAAAAACACTTTTTTGGGTTCAGGGAGCACCAAAACAAAAAATTCCACTAAAAATATTTTTGGGTTCAGGGAGTACCAACACAGATAATTGCACTAAACAATTTTTTGGGGTTCTGGGAGCACCAAAACAGATAATTCAACTGAAAATTCAAATTCGAACATTTTTACGAAAACAATACTTTCTCCATATACTACGTATAGGGTGGAGAAAGTAAAAATTGAAGCATAATTTAGTTTAGTAAATTATAAAGAGTACTTTGGGCACTCTATAACTGCTAAAGGTACCAAAAATGGGAGTATTTCGTAGAGTATTTCGGCCTCAGATATATTTTCCATGTTGGTATCTCTCCCTAAACCTAAACTAAATACATTTTAAAAGTTATGTAATGGGCCTACATTCTTAATGGTTTCTCCGATTAATTAAATCAGATAATATTTTAGGAAAAACATAATCAAATAGCCTCCAAAAACTTTAACTTTATATATTTGTTAACATTTACACGTAGCGCATTCATTGCAATTCTGTTGGACTTTTTGAGTAATAGAATAAAAAAAAAACAAACGGATAACAACGGTAGAATGTTTTTTTAAAGTTTCAGATCATATTTTTATCTTATAGTTCAAGTCAACTGAATTTCTTTATTTCTTCCTTTAATAGATGTTAACATTTTTTAAAACACTTAATTAAGTTAAACCAAAACGCCTAAATTATCCACTACTGTAAGGTTGCATCATATTCATTTGGTAATTGTATGAGACTCAGTTAATCGTTTATGTAAGTTATGTAAACAATTATTGTACACTTTACTGTTGTATGGTTCTTACTTCTTAGTTTAGTCAGCATTTCTATTGTGTGAAGAGACAAGCTTTGTTTCGCCAGAGTTAGACGAGGCTTCTCTCCGTGCACATCAGTGTATATGAATATTGTACGTTATTTGTTATAATTGTTTTGAAGTTAATAAAATTAAGTGTAACGAATAGAATTGTTCTTTTTTTTAAAGCAATTCCCTCGATCCAAAAACTTAACTTGTATTGATGTAAAAAAATAAATATTAACTGTGAAGATTACAGATATTAAAATTATTAGTTTATATTCCTTATACACAAAATAAAAAATAGAACATCCAAAATAAAGGCTGAACAAAATTACAAATATACGCAAGTGTAATGTGTCATTTGAATGCAATTAGACTTACACTATTCTCCCCTACTATGATTAAATATGGATTTAACTAAGAATAATTGCAACTTAAAACGTCCACAGTTTCAGTTAAAGTTTTAACACTGGCATTCTCCTGGCTAGCATAGGTTTGTGAATATTTAAAAAATGGTATAATATTTTATAGGTTTCGAAACAGGTAACATTTAACTACCATTTACTATACAATTGTAGTTAATACAATTACAGTAGTTTAAAAAAATCACAGAAATAATATAGTTAATTTATTTTACCTATAATTAAATTATATGAAAATAGATCTGAACAAACCTTGAAATATATATTACTTTCTCACTATACTATAGTATAGAGAAAGTTTAGTGATCGCAAAAAAATCGATGTTGAGATTTTTGTGGAAATATCCGTTTTGGGACCCCCTGAGTCACAAAAAGTGGTTTTTACAAAATGTCTGTCTGTATGTCTGTATGTATGTCTGTATGTCTGTATGTATGTCTGTATGTATACAAAGCTAGAGAGAAAACTGTTCGATCGATTTCAACCAAATTTGCACCAGACATGTCCAGTACGCTTGTATAGACGCACGAAAAAGGCTTTTGAACAATTTTGAAAAACAACCCCCTTTTTGGCCAAAAAACCCCCAAAAAATCAGTTATTATTTTTTTATAAAAAATGGCTAACGATTTTGATAAAATTTGGCTTATTTGTAGCGTTTAATGTGCCCTACCATATACATAAACCCGCATCTTTCCAAAAATTCTCGTTTAGCTAATAATAATAATAACTGATTTTTGGGGTTTTTTTGACCATAAAGGGGGTTGTTTTTCAAAATTTTTGAAAATATTTTTACGTGCATCTATAAAGACCTAATTGACGTGTTTGGTGCAAATTTGTTCGAAATCGATCTAATAGTTTTCTCTCTAGATAATAATAATAATATTTATGAGTTATTTTCCAACTTTAATAAAAGTATACAAAGCTAGAGAGAAAACTGTTCGATCAGAAGCTGGTCTGATCGATTTCAACCAAATTTGCACCAGACATGTCCAGTACGCCTGTATAGATGCACGAAAAAAACGTTTAGAAAATTTTTGAAAAACAACCCCCTTTTTGGCCAAAAAACCCCCCAAAAATCAGTTATTATTTTTGAAGTGAAAACTTCTTTAGCGGCGTTGGGCACTTTTTGCTTGGGGAAAAAGCATTGAATTCGCGACCGTTACCACTCGAGATATAGTATGTATTATATATATATATATATATATATGTACGCAACGCGAATATACTACATAGCACTTCTTATTGGGAGAGGAAAAAGCATCAAACTCGCGACCGTCACCGCTCGAGATATAGTATGTATGTATATATATATATGATATTTGTGTTATATGTATATTAAATACCAAAGTCAGCAAAGTCATTAATGTTTTAAATTATTTTATCCTTATTCCTCCTCCTCTAATATTAGTACGGACAAAAAAATATAAATTGGTCATAGAAGTTATCACTTCCAACGTGTGGTCTTAAGCACACTATTTTTTTTATAAAAAAACGGCTCTAACGATTTTGATAAAATTTGGCTTATTTGTAGCCTTTAATGTGCCCTACCATATACAAAAACCCGCATCTTTCTAAAAATTTTCATTTAGCTAATAATAATAATAATAACTGATTTTTGGGGTTTTTTGGCCATAAAGCGGGTTGTTTTAAAAAAATTTCAAAACCTTTTTACGTGCATCTATAAAAACCTAATTGACATGTTTGGTGCAAATTTTTTTCGAAATCGATCGAATAGTTTTCTCTCTAGATAATAATAATAACATTTATTAGTTAATCTCCAACTTTAATAAAAAAACTCTCCTACCCCTCCCTACAAGTCACAGTGAATCTGTTTAGTAATTTAAATGTGTTTTTGAGAAAGTATGTGCCAGTTCCTTGTACCGTTTATTCTAAACAGCATTCATAAGTTCAATAATGAATGCTTATATATATGAATGAAATATATATATATATTATATGAATTGTTAGATATAGTTTTATTAACGTTCCGAAAGTTGTGATATCTTTTAATCATATTTGCTGCTCTAAGTAATTTAAAATATCGTTTAAAATATAAACTTGCGAGTTGTTAAAATATGTGTTTGCAACAGTCTTGCATACTTCGCTATTACGGTACCATTATTACCTTCGTGTGACTCAGTGAAGATGGTTTACTCTTGAAACATCTGGTTTGTAGGAATTAAACAGCTGTGTAAAGGTAAACCTCTCTATGCATAGATATTGTTTTTTAATCGGTTTTAAGCATTATACACAATTTTGTAGACATCGTTACTTTAGCCTACTAGTTTTAATAAATTATTATTGTTTTTGTTAAGAATCTCGTACTTATAGTATATCATAGAAAATAATTTAAGGAAATATTCAAGGAAATCATTAGATAAATGAAAAAAGGTGTTAATTTGCATTTACTCTATTCCTTTCCATTAAGTATTTTTATTTTTAATGTTTTTTTAGTACGTGCTTTAATTACATAGCATGTGGTTTTATTTTCACCAAAACTTGTATTATTAGTATTATTATTATTTTTGTTTGGTTCATAAATAAATTTTAGTTTGGTTTATTAATATTATAGTTTGGTAGACAAAATATATATTTATCGTTTACCAAATCCAAATTAATTTCCAATTCCCTTATCTTATAGAGTCCAAGTAATAGGTCAAAGTCCTTATGAAAATCAAATAAATAGAATATTGCTATTTTCTTTCCTAAAATGAGTTGTCTGCAGCTAAACTTTTCTTTTTACACTCCGTGTGCTGTGCTTACTACAAACGGTTCTTGTTCTAGTGTATTTTTGAAAATATTAAATCCAATCGATTTTTTAACAAACGATCTAGTGCTTGCGGTGTCAATCAATAATTGTAGGTCTAGAAGTAATTGTTTTTCGAGAAAAACTTACCGTCTCAAAATCCTTTGTTTTGTCAGGACACAAAATGTCACATACTTAGGGTATACAAGTTTTTACAAATTCTCCATCAGAAAATGATTGGTTACTTTTTACAATAATGTATGCTACAACGTAACTGGCATGTGTAGCTAGCTTTGAAGAACAGCTTTGTTTAAAAAAAATATTTTACTGACCTGACAGTTTTTTACGTAATTCAAAACCATGTCGCGGGCCGGATTGACTAGCCCGCGGGCCGTACTTTGCCCATGACTGGCTTGGATAATGAAAGTTAGGATTTCTTGTATGGCTAGTATAGGATAGGTGGAGTGTTATTTTCAATTAATCTGTACTATATTATAACGAAGAAAAGTTTCCAAGTTTTAAAATAATAATTTAACTCAACATCTACCTAAATAAGCTTATGAAATATATTATCAAGATTGATGAAAACCCTGATGTCACACATGTCTACCTATTCTCGTATTCTTAAGCAATTACTGTTTTAATATACCATTGATTAACACATTTTTTTCACTGAGTTAGCTACATTATTCAGTATCTTAAAACAAAATAACTTAATTAGAGATAGTAATAACAAATTCTTTATGGTTTTATATTTACAATGTATTATAACACATACACAAATTGTAAAACACATTCCGTTGGCTAGCTTTATATTGAGGTGTAACTGTTTTATTAATTTAACAAAATGTTAAAACCCTCTTTAGTGCCTTGTAAGTCTCAAGTAACACACCACCAACTGCAGTCTGTTTTTATTATAATTCCTTTTTTAACCGTTATAGCACTGTCAAAAAAAGCACAAATGGAAAATGCTGAGAACTCATAATCTAAGAGTCCAGTCTCTCTATAATAGCTAGTTTGTCAATGGTTGTACTAAGTCAGCTGGCTTTTAGTGCTTTGTTGCAGTGAATTTATATGACTTATATCATCTGTGTTTATGTTGTTGTTTTAGTACTACAAAATTACATTATTTGCTTGTAACATTTCTCTACACAAATAATTAATTACAAGCGCAGAATAATTTGTTCTTTACTTATATTTTGTAAACGTATGATTGAGATTTCAAAGTCACATATGGTAACATAGTGAACCATACCTGAACCCGATGTTCGCCATGATAGTGTCGCCCACTGGCCAATATTTCTACAAAAAAGAGAACGGTTTAAACTAATAAATCGCGATGGAGAACCAAAAGTATTTTGTGATAAAGGTAAAGTTCATCAGCGCTTCATTCCAACAAGCAATTGCTTTTTAAAATTATTTCATGCCAACTAATTATGTTGACATGTTTAAATATTATGATATTCAGTTTAAATATATGTTGACGTGTTTTACTAAAAAAGTATAAAATAAAAGATCAAGTCAAATAGTAATATTTTATTACTTTTTACTATCCTGTGTCGAAGCTTTTATTGTCTGTTCTAAACCACGTTACTATGAAGTAACAAATCTATTTATTACTCATAAACGGTACCAATAGTAAATTTGGTAATGAAAACAATTTTTCTCTTAGGGTAAGTTCTAGTTCCAATGCAAATTTTAAATATAATTTTCAAAAACAAAGAAAAAAAAAATTGGTGCAATAGAGGGTTTTAACTCAAATACCTCCAAAGGAAAATAATAATAACAATTTAAAGGGTTAGCAGCTAAATGATTAAATAACCGATGAAAACGAGAACTGAAATACCTTAAATATCGAACCGTGGCTTAGAGTTATTGTTACGGGTTCCTTTTGGAATGTGAAAGCCGTTAAAAATGTGTCTTTGTTCTGTTTTGTCAAGATTTTTATACATGTCAATTTGAATTATTCCAAGGTAGACAAGTTGTTTATTGTCTGGTGCTCTACAAGCTTTGTTCACATGACACTAAAATAAAAATAAAATTATAGGTACCGATAGATTTTTTTAGCAAAAATGTGTGAAAGTCAATATAATTGAAAACAGTTCGTTAAAACAGGATCAACGCATAACCAATCTAAAGACTCCCTGAAGGCAATGTTAATATTTTAATGAGTACACGGAGCTGTGTTTATAATAAGACTAATTAAACTTGACAGGATATTAAGGGTTGAACCGCCCTTAGTTCAAAGGCACAACTAATGTAACAGACGCCGATTAATTAAAGGTTTTGTCGTTAATATTATTGCGTGTAGAGTACATATTCACAGGGTCAGAAATGTGTCGGAACACGTACGGGAGGGGGTCATAATTATTAAATGGTAGCCTCTATTTAGTGAAAACCCTTTTATAAGGTTTTGTATACACGAGAAAATGGCGTCAAGTAACTGTATTAAAATTGTATTGATGACCAAAAAACTGTTCTCTTAATTTTTTATTCCATCCGTTTATTCAAGGTTTATACATTTACTTTACCTTTTTAATGTGGACTGAATAATAATTACTAAATTTAAGTTCATCTTATTAATATTGTAGTTTAGATGTGTCAAAACATTATATTATGAAATTTTCCTGTGTTTAACGGTTATAAACGTATTAATTGTGTCTGGGACATTTCATACACACTGTATAGACATTTTAAAATGTTGGTATCATATTAACTTATAGGCTAATAGGTTGAACTGTTTAAGAATTTGAATTTTAATACTGTATATGCTTAGAATTTAGTAAGGAAATACATTTCGGACAACTATTTATTGATGGATTCAAATAGGATTCATAAGAGCTCATGTACCCCAAGATCTAATGCGAAAAAAAAGATTTTTGTCAGTATTTTTTTGTCCTGAACATTAATTAATTATATTTTAAACATAGTTTCTGGGTGTTTATTTTCATAAAAATGAACAGTACAAATAATTCTGGTAAATTTTAAATGTTCACTTTCTTCGAAATTTTTGTTGGTTTCTTGTTTCTAGTCACAATTTTTAACCTTTTCTTACTGGCTAGCCAAATCACAACAAAATATGCCTCATAACTCGTTTCAAAAATATGATTATAATATTATGTGGAGAAATTTTTTCAAAATTGCTAATAGTTATGCATAAACGGTTTTTGTATTTAAACGGTTTTTTTAATAACAAATATTGGACACTTTCTAAATTATGTATTTACCTATTTCTGCACTCGATTGACTGTTTATAAAATTTTAATAGCTCCGTAAACTCTGCAAAATAATTAAGTAATAATAAATACGATCTTATAAATATAAATTTCATATTTTTAATTTTAATCAAAGCTCCTTCGTGAAATAATTACAACTTTCTACCTTATGTTGTTTCTACTTTATAAGACCGGCAAACCGGCTTTTATAGTTCACACAACAATCATTAATAATACGAAATGGATATAATGAAATTCTAATTTACGACGCTATAAAACTATTAAACCTAGCAGCAAGAATATTTAATTTTATTGGCCACATGGTGCTTAAGATAGACGCAACTTTAGGACGCAATCAAATAGAAAATTATCCAATATTTGAATGAATATATCTGGTAGTTTAATGAGGTGCTTTAAAGTATATCGCATATTATATCTTTGAAGTTAGGGCAAAAGGGTTTAAGTCATAAATTTGTAACTTTACAGGAGAAGCACTCAAAGTATTGACAAACTCATGCAATGCAGCAGTATACATTATATGCGAGAGGAGAAGGGGCGAGATAGGCAATACGGTAGCAAGTAACAAAAGTGTTGTATTTGTTGTCTGTTTTTCTTAATGCAAACCATAACCGAGTGGATAGTCGTGGCATCTTCCTGATCAGAAGATTCCAGGTTCAAATCTCTGCTAGACCAAGTAACTTTTCATATCTGTGGTTTATGGGTAGGAGGACTGAAGAAAAGCAAACGGTTGTTGGCTCGCTTCCAAGCTGACGGAATATGACTAGTTCCGGTTGGGATGTTTTGCATCATTTTAATAAGATATTTATGTATATATATATATTTTACGAACACGAACAATATTTTTTAAACACGAACAATATTTTTTAAACACGAACAATATTTTTTTTTAAACTTTGACTTTTTTACTATTGAAGTTTGACCGAGTGACCATTGAAACACAAACAATATATATTTTATTAGTACAATAAAGTTAAAAGTTTCTGACTTATGCCCTTTTGCCCTAACTTCAAAGAATATAAAAGAGGTGTTCATGAAATCAGCTGATTAGCTAGCTCCGATTTATTTTTATGTTATTACTGATATATTTTCAGCCACCATTACTCTATCTTTTCAATATAAAATAATTTTTTCTAATTATAATGATAGGCTTTATTCATTCAAATTGAATTATTAAAATTTCTCAAATTTGTTTGAGGAGTAAACACAAATAAATTCTATTACTGTTGTATAGCGCTGTATAATGTGGTCGCTCACAAAGTGAATGTTTCCAGGGATTTATCGAGGTTTGATCGAAGGTTTACAAGTCTTGGTAGGAATCAAGTAGGGCATAACATGTTACTTTATTTTATTTGAGTGATTATTTATTTGCATATAAGATTTTTGTACATTTATTTGGTTGTTTTGTTTGTTTAATTATTTCATAGTTTAGGCAGGACTTATTTTATTTTTGTAAAAATTGCACCTCAATAATTTTGGTTTTAACCAGTTGGGTTGCTTTTGCAACATGGTCCACTCATGTATTTTTACTTTCTCACTGTACTGTAGTATAGAGAAAGTATAGTGATAGCAAAAAAATCGATGTTGAGATTTTTGTGGAAACATCCGTTTTGGGACCCCTGAGTGGAAAAAAGTGGTTTTTACAAAATGTCTGTCTGTATGTCTGTCTGTCTGTCTGTCTGTATGTCTGTCTGTATGTATTTAAAGGTAGAGAGAAAACTATTCGATCGATTTCGAATAAATTTGTACCAAACATTTCAATTAGGGCTGTATAGTTTCACGAAAAAGGATTTGACAGTTTTTGAGAAACAACCCCTTTTTTGGCCAATAATCCTTCAAAAAATCAGTTACTATTTTTTTATGAAAAAACGGCTCAAACGATTTTGATAAAATTTTACTTATTTGTAGCCCTTAATGTACCCTAGCAAATGCAAAAAATCGCATCTTTCTAAAAATTCTTGTTTAGTTGATTTTGTTTTTTTTTCCAATAAGGGGGTTGCTTTTCAAATTTTTTTAAAACCGTTTTTCTTGATCTATACGGGCTTAATTGACATGTTTGGTTCAAATTTGTTCGAAATAGATCGAATAGTTTGTGAGAAAGTATGTGCCAGATTCTGGTACCGTCTACTTGTATGTAAAAATGTAAATAGTTTGGGACAATACATGTATTGCATTAGGCTATGTAGAATTAGGCCTGTGAACATTTAGTGACATTGATATCATAACAGGA
>JAGFPH010009605.1:12728-25803 GCA_018207615.1 Philaenus spumarius | reverse complement strand
TCCTGTTATGATATCAATGTCACTAAATGTTCACAGGCCTAATTCTATATAGCCTAATACAATACATGTATTGTCCCAAACTATTTACATTTTTACATACAAGTAGACGGTACCAGAAACTGGCACATACTTTCTCACAAACTATTCGATCTATTTCGAACAAATTTGAACCAAACATGTCAATTAAGCCCATATAGATCAAGAAAAACGGTTTTAAAAGAATTTGAAAAGCAACCCCCTTTTTGGAAAAAAAAACCAAAATCAACTAAACAAGAATTTTTAGAAAGATGCGATTTTTTACATTTGCTAGGGTACATTAAGGGCTACAAATAAGTAAAATTTTATCAAAATCGTTTGAGCCGTTTTTTCATAAAAATATAGTAACTGATTTTTTGAAGGATTGTTTCTCAAAAATTGTCAAATCCTATTTCTTGAATCTATACAGCCCTAATTGACATGTTTGGTACAAATTTATTCGAAATCGATCGAATATTTTTCTCTCTATCTTTAAATACATACAGACAGACAGACATACAGACAGACAGACATACAGACAGACATTTTGTAAAAACCACTTTTTTTCACTCAGGGGTCCCAAAACGGATGTTTCCACAAAAATCTCAACATCGATTTTTTTTGCTATCACTATACTTTCTCTATACTACAGTACAGTGAGAAAGTAAAAATACATGCGTGGACAATGTTGCAAAAGCAACCCAACTGGTTAAAACCAAAATTATTGAGGTGCAATTTTTACAAAAATAAAATAAGTCCTGCCTAAACTATGAAATAATTAAACAAACAAAAAAACCAAGTAAATGTACAAAAATCTTATATGCAAATAAATAATCACTCAAATAAAATAAAGTAACATGTTATACCCTACTTGATTTCTACCAAGACTTGTAAACCTTCGATCAAACCTCGATAAACCCCTGGAAACATTCACTTTGTGAGCGACCACATTATACAGCGCTATACAACAGTAATAGAATTTATTTTTGTTTACTCCTCAAACAAATTTGAGAAATTTTAATAATTCAATTGTAATGAATAAAGCCTATCATTATAATTAGAAAAATTAATTTTATATTGAAAATATAGAGTAATGGTGGCTGAAAATATATTAGTAATAACATAAAAATAAATCGGAGCTAGCTAATCAGCTGATTTCATGAAAACCTCTTTTATATTCTTTGAAGTTAGGGCAAAAGGGCTTAAGTCAGAAACTTTTAACTTTATTGTACGAATAAAATATATATTGTTTGTGTTTCAATGGTTACTCGGTCAAACTTCAATAGTAAAAAGGTCAAAGTTTAAAAAAAAATTTCATGTTTAAAAAAAATATATATATATATATATATACATAAATATCTTATTAAAATGATGCAAAACATCCCAACCGGAACTAGTCATATTCCGTCAGCTTGGAAGCGAGCCAACAACCGTTTGCTTTTCTTCCGTCCTCCTACCCATAAACCACAGATATGAAAAGTTACTTGGTCTAGCAGAGATTTGAACCTGGAATCTTCTGATCAGGAAGATGCCATGACTATACACTCGGTTATGGTTTGCATTAAGAAAAACAGACAACAAATACAACACTTTTGTTACTTGCTACCGTATTGCCTATCTCGCCCCTTCTTCTCTCGCATATAATGTATACTGCTGCATTGCATGAGTTTGTCAATACTTTGAGTGCTTCTCCTGTAAAGTTACAAATTTCTGCCTTAAACCCTTTTGCCCTAACTTCAAAGATATAATATGCGATATACTTTAAAGCGCCTCATTAAACTACCAAATATATTCATTCAAATATTGGATAATTCTCTATTTTATTGCGCCCTAAAGTTGCGTCTATCTTTAGCACCATGTGGCCAATAAAATTAAATATTCTTGCTGCTAGGTTTAATAGTTTTATAGCGTCGTAAATTAGAATTTCATTAATCCATTTCGTATCATTAATTATTGTTGTGTGAACTATAAAAGCCGGTTTGCCGGTCTTATAAAGTAGAAACAACATAATAAGGTAGAAAGTTGTAACTATTTCACGAAGGAGCTTTGATTAAAATTTAAAATATGAAATTTATACTTATAAGATAGTATTTATTATTACTTAATTATTTTGCAGAGTTTACGGAGCTATTAAAAAATGTATAAACAGTCAATCGAGTGCAGAGATAGGTAAATACATAATTTAGAAAGTGTCCAATATTTGTTATTAAAAAAAACATTTAAATACAAAACATAACTATTAGCAATTTTTTTTAATTTCTCCACATAATATTATAATCATATTTTTGAAACGAGTTATGAGGCATATTTTGTTGCGATTTGGCTAGCCAGTAAGAAAAGGTTAAAAATTGTGACTAGAAACAAGAAACCAACAAAAATTTCTAAGAAAGTGAAAATTTAAAATTTACCTGAATTATTTGTACTGTTTATTTTTATGAAAATAAACACCCAGAAACTATGTTTAAAATATAATTAATGTTCAGGACAACAAAATACTGACAAAAATCTTTCTTTGTCGCATTAGATCTTGGGGTATATGAGCTCTTATTAATCCTATTTGAATCCATCAATAAATAGTTGTCCGAAATGTATTTCCTTACTAAATTCTAAGCCTAGACAGTAGTAAAATTTAAATTCTTAAACAGTTCAACCTATTAGCCTATAGGTTAATATGATACCAACATTTTAAAATGTCTATACAGTGTGTATGAAATGTCCCAGACACAATTAATACGTTCATAACCGTTAAACACAGGAAAATTTCTTAATATAATGTTTTGACACATCTAAACTACAATATTAATAAGATGAACTTAAATTTAGTAATTATTATTCAGTCCACATTAAAAAGGTAAAGTAAATGTATAAAGCTTGAATAAACGGATCGAATAAAAAATTAAGAGAACAGTTTTTTGGTCATCAATACAATTTTAATACAGTTACTTGACGCCAATTACCATTTAATAATTATGAACCCCTCCCCCCCTTTCCCGTACGTGTTCCGACACATTTCTGACCCTGTGAATATGTACTCTACACGCAATATATTAACGACAATACCTTTAATTAATCGGCGTCTGTTACATTAGCTGTGCCTTTGAACTAGGGGCGGTTCAACCCTTAATATCCTGTCAAGTTTAATTAGTCTTATTATAAACACAGCTCCGTGTACTCATTAAAATATTAACATTGCCTTCAGGGAGTCTTTAGATTGGTTATGTGTTGATCCTGTTTTAACGAACTGTTTTCAATTATATTGACTTTCACACATTTTTGCTAACAAAATCTATCGGTACCTATAATTTTATTTTTATTTTAGTGTAGTACTAAAACAACAACATAAACACAGATGATATAAGTCATATAAATTCACTGTAACAAAGCACTAAAAGCCAGCTGACTTAGTACAAACCATTGACAAACTAGCTATTATAGAGAGGCTGGACTTTTAGATTATGAGTTCTCAGCATTCTCTATTTGTAAAATGAATGTCACACAGTGCTATAACGGTCAAAAAAGGAATTATAATAAAAACAGACGGCAGTTCGGGGTGTTTTACCTGAGACTTACAATGCACTAAGAGGGTTTTAACATTTTGTTAAATTATTAAAACAGTTACACTTCAATATAAAGCCAGCCAACGGAATGTGTTATACAATTTGTGTAAGTATTATAATACATTGTAAATATAAAACAATCAATAATTTGTTATTACTATCTCTAATTATGTTATTTTGTTTTAATATACTGAATAATGTAGCTAACTCAGTGAAAAAAATGTGTTAGTCAATGGTATATTAAAACAGTAATTGCTTAAGAATACGAGAATAGGTAGACATGTGTGACATCAGGTTTTTCATCAATCTTGATCATATATTTCATAAGCTTATTTAGGTAGATGTTGAGTTAAATTATTATTTTAAAACTTGGAAACTTTTCTTCGTTATAATATAGTACAGACTAATTGAAAATAACAATCCACCTATCCTATACTAGCCTTACAGAAAATCCTAACTTTCATTATCCAAGCCAGTCATGGACAAAGTACGGCCCGCGGGCCAAGTGAGTCCCCTCGGGCTAGTCAATGCGGCCCGCGACATGGTTTTGAATTACGTAAAAAAACTGTCAGGTCAGCAAAATATTTTTTTTAAACAAAGCTGTTCTTCAAAGCTAGCTACACATGCCAGTTACGTTGTAGCATACATTATTGCAAAAATTAACCCATCATTTTCTGATGGAGAATTTGTAAAAATTGTGTACCCTAAGTATGTGACATTTTGTGTCCTGACAAAACAAAGGATTTTGAGACGGTAAGTTTTTCTCGAAAAACAATTGCTTCTAGACCTAAAATTATTGATTGACACCGGAAGCACTAGGTTAAAAAATCGATTGGATTTAATATTTTCAAAAATACACTAGAACAAGAACCGTTTGTAGTAAGCACAGCACAAGGAGTGTAAAAAGAAAAGTTTAGCTGTAGACAGCCCATTTTAGGAAAGAAAATAGCAGTATTCTATTTATTTGATTTTCATAAGGACCTTGACCTATTACTTGGACTCTATAAGATAAGGGAATTGGGAATTAATTTGGATTTGGTAAACGATAAATTAATATTTTGTTACGTTCTTACAAAAAAAATAATAACCAAACTAAAATTTATTTTTAGGAACCAAACAAAAATAATAATAATGCAAGTTTTGGCGAAAATAAAACCACATGCTATGTAATTAAAGCAGGTACTAAAAAACATTAAAAATAAAATTACTTAATAGAAAGAAATAGAGTAAATGCAAATTAACACCTTTTTTCATTTATCTAATGATTTCCTTGAATATTTCCTTACATTTTTTTCTTAGATATACTATATATACGAGATTCTTAACAAAAACAATAATAATTTATTAAAACACGTAGGATAAAGTAAAATATTAACGCTGTCTACAAAATTGTGTATAATGCTTAAAACCGTTTCAAAAACAATATCTAGTCATAGAGAGGTTTACCTTCATACAGCTGTTTAATTCCTACAAACCAGATGTTTCAAGTGTAAACCATCTTTACTGAGTCACACGAAGGTAATAATGGTACCGTAATAGCGAAGTATGCAAGATTGTTGCAAACATATATTTTGATAACTCGCAAGTTTATTAAACAAATAAAAGAGCACTGTGGCGACAAAATCACACTGATTTAAATAAAAACCCGAACCACAAAACAAGGAACAAAACTATATCTAAACAACTAAATTGTAAGGTAAGTTCAATACCTTACCCTTAAGGTAATACCATACATAAGGTTAAGGTATTAAATTTAACTTACAATTTAGTTGTTTAGTTATAGTTTTGTTCCTTCTTTTGTGGTTCGGGTTTTTATTTAAATCAGTGTCGCAAGTTTATATTTTAAACGATATTTTAAATTACTTAGAGCAGCAAATATGATTAAAAGATATCACAACTTTCGGAACGTTAATAAAACTATATCGTCATCAATTATTAAATTTATGAATGCTATTTAGAAAAATATATATTTTAAGGTTTGTTCAGATCTATTTTCATACAATTTAATTATGGGTAAAATAAATTAACTATATTATTTCTGTGATTTTTTTAAACTTTTGTAATTATTGTATTAACTACAATTATATAGTAAATGGTAGTTAAATGTTACCTGTTTCGAAAACCTATAAAATATTATACTATTTTGTAAATAGGTTCAAACCCATACTATCCAGGAGAATGCCAGTGTTAAAACTTCAACTGAAACTGTTGACGTTTTAAGCTGCAGTTATTCTTACTTAAATCCACATTTAATCACAGTGGGGGAAAATAGTGTAAGTCTAATTATTGTATTCAAATGACACATTACACTTGCGTATAATTTGTATTTTGGATGTTCTATTTATATTTTTTGTATAAGGAATTTAAACTAATAATTTTAATATCTGTAATCTTCACAGTTAACATTTATTTTTTTACATCAATAGAAGTTACGCTTTTGGATAGAGGGAATTGCTTTAAAAAAAGAACAATTCTATTCGTTACACTTAATTTTATTTACTTTAAAACAATTATAACAAATAACGTACAATACTCATATACACTGATGTGCACGGAGAGAAGCCTCGTCTAACTCTGAAAAAACAAAGCTTGTCTCTTCACACAATAAAAATGCTGGCTAAACTAACAACCATACAATAGTAAAGTGTACAATAATTGTTTACATAACTTACATAAACGATTAACTGAGTGTTTGATTTCTCATACAATTACCAAATGATTATGATACAACTTTACAGTAGTGGATAATTTAGGCGTGGTTTAACTTAATTAAGTGTTTAAAAATATGTTAACATCTATTAAAGGAAGAAATAAAGAAATTCAGTGAATAAGATAAAAAATTCTCTGAAACTTAATTTTTCTTAAAAACAAATATATAAAGTTAAAGTTTTCTGAGGCTATTTGATTATGTTTTTCCTAAAATATTATCTAATTTATTTAAATGGAGAAACCATTAAGAATGTAGGCCCATTATATAACTTTAAAAATGTATTTAGTTTAAGTTTAGGGAGAGATACCTACATGGAAAATCTATTTGAGGCCGAAATACTTTACGAAATACTCCAATTTTTAGTACCTTTAACAGTTATAGAGTGCCCAAAGTACTCTTTATAATTTACTAAACTAAATTATGCTTCAATTTTTATTAATGTAATCTTAAATTGCTCATATTTGTACCTGGTGTTTCAGAACTATCTATCAGAACTACTAAAAATTGTAAGTATCTTTAATAAGAATAATAAATAGTGTTTTGTTTAAGACATAATTAAAAATTTCAATTATTTGAATAAACACACAATCGTTATGGGTCCATAGGCGGTCTGCAGGATCATTATTGGATATTATAAAAAATTATGTCTCTTTGATAATTGTTTTATTTGCATTAACCCTAGATTACTACAGTGTTTTATACCTTTGTTACTACCGATACGTAAATTTTACGTACATGAGTGTTTTGGTTTTTTTAAGAGGGTTATCATATTGTTATAGTGTCTAGATCGTTTGCATTGATATATATAATCAACTATAATATATTATATACGAATTTTTGGTGAGTTATTTAGTAATCAAATATATTTTAATATAAAACATTTTTTAGTAAACCTTAAAAGGTAAGGTATGGTAAATAGAGCAAAACTCAACAATATTCGTAAACAATATTTTAATTTTACAAAAGACTCAAAAATATAACAAACAATAAAAAGATAAGCTTCTATTTCTTCAGAATTTACGTCCTTCAAAGAAACATGATTGGGGTCTTTATAGTTTGATAGTTTTCGAGAGATTCCTTCATTCGTATGAGTTACAATTGACGATCTCTGAAGTGAAAAATAGTTTGAAACATTCGAGGGGTTAATTAGTTTGGCGGGCATTTTCGGTAGGTCCTGGCGTTATGTGAGTAATATTTTTAGAAAGAGCTTTTCCCGTGGTTTCGTTGTGTTTTGTTTGCCACCCAATATTTTCTTTTCCAAGTAAGGTTTCACTATTCGGTACTATGATAATAGGTCCTTTTGAATTTGCTGAATCCTTGAGAATAGGATTCATTCTTTTAGTTTTCCCCTTATTTCCTTCATCAGCTGTGCCTGCTGTATTCTTTATTTTCTTATTTGATTCTTTTGATGTACTTGGCTCATTCATTTCCTTTCTATTTGTTCCGACTCCCACTATCATCTGTGTTCTCCAGAGTTCTAATATCATTAGAAATTGCATCGTAATTATATTCAATCTCCTGGTCATCAGATGGAAAATATTCTGGGTCTGCATCACTGTTGTATTCATCACTTTCGCAAACTCAACCTCATCTACATCACTTATTTCTTCTTCTAATGCTTCAATAATTTGGTCGTCATTTACAACTTGTTTCTCACTCATTGAGAACTAAAATAACTTTATATACACTATTTACACGAAAAGTACACTAAAAGCATTACACACTATAGGGTACACTATTACTACCTATACGTAAGATTTACGTGAGAGAAACTAAATAAAAAAAGCACAAAGGACTCCCTCGAACACCTCTCACTGTGCCGACTTGAGGCCAACTAACCAGTAGAAGCACTTGTGGCTGGAGAAGCGTCTGGAAGGAGGATAGTAGGAAGGGCGGTGAAAAACATGGCGGATACACGTAAAATTTACGGGCGGTAGTATTCAATAATTATTGTATAAATTATATCTGCTAGGATGAATACTATCAGTTTGAGTACAAATTTCTGCCAATCCTAGCTTAACCCTTTTATATGAGTTCATCGACGCGTTTCGGAGTTCCTCCATTCTCGGACTGTACGCGTCGATAAACTCATATAAAAGGGTTAAGCCAGGATCGGCAGAAAATTTTACTCAAACTGATCATTAATCAATACTACATTTTTTTAAATTATATATTACTTATATATTTAGCACCGTTTTTTTTTTCAGACATTTTTCATTGCTTGTATAGATTCCATCTTATAACTTTATAACTACCATTTTTTGGACGTGACTGTTCTTCTATTACTGGAGGTCAAATTACTACAATACTCGGAGTGAGCCAACTATAAACAGTAGTTGATCAGGAGTTTTTCTATTGAGAAAAACAAACCAATATAACCTTCTTTATTATTGTCTCTACAGAAAAATATTTAATGTATGTATCGTGACGACTTGTTGGTTCAGGTCAAATAGGTTCAAACTTGCAAATTCCATAATTCAAAAGCACTAATATCGAAAAATATCTTCGTAAATGTGGCCACTATGTGTTACTATAGTTGATTTTTTCTGGAGGGATAATAAAATAAACGGAAAGCTCAACCCTCGATATTGCCATTGTCATCCATAAACCCTGGCTAATGGGCAAATTCCGTCCAACGATAATGCAATGCCATAAAGTAAGACCGAAGCTTCAGTGATTCCAAACAATTTGTTCTGAACTACCTTTATCAGGCATATGAGACTTGCAGAGCTATCAGTTCTGTTTTGTAAAATAATTTACGGTACCCTTATTTAAAATAAGAATTATACGGATTTTATTTTGAATTTGTAGGTTTGGTGGAAATGTTTGGAAAAGTGTTTAGAGTAATTGTTCTGGTAAATTAGAAAACGAAAAGTTGTACATAATGTGTTTCTGCGTCTCCAGCTCTACCATTAAATTTAAATGTAAAAATAATTCGACCACGCAGCTGAACGGAAAACAATTTAAAATTTAAAGTCGTAAAAACCCTCACATGTTTATAAAAATGTTTAATAATAAAACAATATATTCCACATCAACAAAATTAAGTAATATCCTTTATGAACTTACTTTTAAACAATAAACTATAAACGTATTTGAACAATAGTTCTGGTAACAATTTGCAATACATTTGTGGTAGGCCATCTAGTACAGTTTCGAAGTTATTAACATTTATCAATTATGTTAATATTCTGGTAAAGTAGTAAATATCAATTAAATTACAAGTGAAAAAACATGCACAAAAACCAAGATTTGAACCCGGGACCTTTACGATTTCATCGTAACGCTCTACCGTCTGAGCCACACAGATCACTCCAGAAATTGGTCGATGTTATCTCACTTGTATGGTTTTATTGCAATTATTGAACTAATAGACTGAATACCTCGTGTATACGACATTGAAAACAATCTTAATTCTTTTTTTCAGCTTACAGTGGTGTTATTATTACTTGCACACTATACTACAGTATAGAGAAATTGTAGTAACCGCAAAAAAATGATGTTTAGATTTTTGTGGAAATATCCGTTTTGGGACTCTCTGAGTCCAAAAAATTGGTTTTTACAAAATGGCTATATGTATGTATAACTGTATGTATACAAAGCTAGATAGAAAACAATTCGATCGATTTAGAACAAATTTGCAGTAAATATGTCAATTAGGTCTGCATAGCTGCACGAAAAAAGGTTTTGAACATTTTTGAAAAACAACCCCCTTTTTGTCCAAAAAACCCCCAAAAATCAGTTATTATTTTTTTATAAAAAAAAAACGGCTCTAACGATTTTGATAAAATTTTGCTTATTTGTAGCCCTTAATGTACCCTACCATATGCAAAAAAACACATCTTTCTAAAAATTCTCGTTTAGCTAATAATAATAATAACTTATTTCTGGGATGTTTATTGGCCACTAACGGGGTTGTTTTTCAAAACCTTTTTTCGTGCATCTATACAGGCCTAATTGACATGACGTTTGGTTTGGTGCACATTTGTTCGAAATCGATCTAATAGTTTTCTCTCTAGCTAATAATAATAATATTTATTAGTTACTCTCCTACTGTAATACAATTATGACGTCACAGTGAATCTGTTCAATATTTAAAATATTTTTGTGAGAAAGTACGTGCCAGTTTCTGGTACCGTTTATTTATTATTATTTTAAATATTTTCGCTTACACAATTCCTCAGCAAGGTTTAATTTAATTAAATTACAAGTGGAAAAACATGGACCAATACCGCGATTTGAACCAGGTAACTTTACGATTCCGTCGTAACGCTCTACCGTCTGAGCCACTCTTATCACTACAGATATTGGTCGATGTTATCTCACTTGTACGGTTTTACTGCAATAGTAAATATGTTTAAAATTATTTTAATCTTTGGTTATTTTTTAAATAATAATCAACATAGCGTAAGAGAAAAACAAACAAGCCTTTCTTCAAGTTTGCTGCCAGCACGCCATCTCTAACCATCTCTGAGTCTAATATTTATGGGTTATTATTATATTAAACTATATACCATTAAAACTTAAACTATATCAAATTAAAGCTGTATTCATATTAATGTTGTATCAAATACATTAAAATTTAAAAAAAAAACTATTTCTTCAAAAAGCTATATTTATTTTAAAGTATTTGTATTTCAAAAATGAATTTCTCCACTATTGTAAAGGTTATATTAAAATCTTTCTTGTTTTTACTTCTATACGACGAATTATACCTAAACCTAAAATTGTTTATTACTGGAATAGTAAAAACGTTTTGCAGAATCAAAGATGTGTAATTCAATATCGAGGAAATAACGTTTTGGCACCCGACTCTAAATGTTTTTGATACCTTAGAACCAAGTGCGCCAAGTTTCAAGTTTTTGTCCAGTCGTTTCGATCATTTGCTTACAGGACCAGACGATAATGGTTGCTTTCTGATTAACTTTATTAAAAATTGCTTGAACTAATGCATCTCGTAAATGATTGATACTAAAAGTTTAAATGGGGATCTTTCTTACATTTTTATGAAATATAAAAATACATTTTATGGAAACTTATAATTTTAGTTAAACCACTGATTTTACATTTCAATATATTTAAAGAAAATACATATTGCTTGGAATCCTTTTTTGTTTTTCGGAATGAAAAGTACTAATATCACAATTTGTTTGTCTTTTATCACTCTTTCCAAATGGAGGAATGGCAGAGAGTTTGCATGCAACTCCGTTTTCAACAACGCCTACAATTCTGCATTACAGACGGAAACCTCATTTAATTAACTTTTCTGTGTATTTAAATAGTAGCAATTGTGTACTTTGTAACGTTGTAGAAAGCTTACGAACTTAATTTTAAAATTCTTCTATATAAATTATTAGATTTGTTTTTTTATTTAGTTATGTCAAACATAAATTTTTACCTAATATATCAATAATGTATAAAGCAATTAACCCTAGAACATGCAATGTTAACAAACATTGATGTTTTGGCGTTTACAAGCATTTATTAAAAAATTCCCGAAAATTGTAAATGAACCCCAATCCAAAAGTGTTCCACAGCTTTTTTGTAGATAAAAGTTCAAAGACTTTATATGTGCCAGTAAAAATGATAGATATAAAATTTACAAAGTTAGTAGCTCAAGAAACAAAAAATGTTCAGTTATGAAAGATAAAAGTTTAACTTTAGGCCGACATAAAAATAGTAAACATTTTTTTAAATTTTGTTCAAAATTTGCAAAAGTTTCGTAATTTGGTTCTAAAAAGAACTGTATAAAAATATTTATCAATTTTTAATTTCTTATTTTGAAAACACCAGTTTTTATGTTAATCCTACAAGATTACTGACAAAACTAGGCCTAGTTTGAATAGTAAGTTAGGAATATATCCTTTGTCCAAAAACGAAGTATTATTATAAGAAATTGTAGAGAATAAATCAAAGAATTGAACTTGTAAATTATTATTTCATAAAAGCATTTGACTTAGTTTTAATTGAATCACAAAATTAGATCAAACCAATAAAACCTCTCACGGACAAATACGACGTTCTGTGTGAAAACCCATTGGAAGTGCCACTTCAGGAGCGTGAAAAAGTCGAGTTTTGAATTTCTTATTTGTCAGTATTTTTCAGCACTGTTCGAACAAAACCATGAGAGTAAATATGGTTTGCTTTACACCAAACGAAAGATTGAACTTTGGTCTATAAATATAAACAAGTCTATTCAAATAATTTGAATTGTAAGAGATATCGTGAATGCAAAATGTGCTGTTTTATTGATTGAAATCTGTCCAATTGCAAAGGTTTACAGGCAATTCCATATCTTTGGAACTATAAAAGTGGCTTTTAATTTGATGGCAGTTTTAGAAAGTTAAAACCTTTTTGAATCGAAAGGTATCTCTATATTATTGTGAAAATATCCCGGTCGAGCAGTAAAGAGCTTTAAAGAAATGACAAAGTTGAGTCTTTCTGTTTGATTTAATAGCGCGGCGTTGGCTTTTCAGAAAACTAATATTTTAAAACGATGATTACATATGTAAATATACGTTTAAGAAACAAATTTTAAATAGAAAATTTAAGTTTAAATCATTTCCTTTGCAACGGTTTTTATCTTTTTGAGATTGGAAGATTTTTAGTGGGTGAAATATTTGATACAATCACGCGGTACAAATGTGTTGTCGTGGCACGGAGTGACTACACAATTGTGTAGTCTGCCGGTTCTAGGGTTACATCAAGCCAAAAACATAAATTATATATCCTTTTCCATAATGTTTCACTTCATTATGTTTTTAAGTAAAAAATATAATTGATAAAAACGTTT
>JAGFPH010009605.1:0-12328 GCA_018207615.1 Philaenus spumarius | reverse complement strand
CACTTCATTATGTTTTTAAGTAAAAAATATAATTGATAAAAACGTTTACTTTTCATCAGTTAGTTTCATCTATTGAATTAAATTATTAAATTTAAAAAATATAATTTTAATTGACGTTCGAGTCTTAAAAATCTTTTCTCGTGCTTGTGATTTATTTGCAAGAGGTTATTGTTTCCAGTAGACTACGATGTTCAAATGTTATTTATGGAAATCTATGTTTACCTATCTACATCAGTAATTAATGAAAACTCACAATTGTTAAAACTATACCTTCATCAAAGGTGATCCCACATGGCCTAGGCAGCTTAATGCAAAACAAACCCAACTCAAGCAGCTGCCACTTTCACAATATAACGAAATTAAATTTGATATCTTGAGGGCACTTTGGTTGCACAATCCGTTAATTTTATTTAAAAAGACACAAACTCACAATTCCTTTGTAAGTATTTTAGTCTGTCTCTGACTGAGAAATTTAGTGGCCAACAAAGATCGTTATTATTGAAATGGTAAATTTATATTTCATTAATAACAAATTGCTACTGTTGTACTCTGATAAAACAAAAAGTGGTCGATCCTCACTTATATACGAGTAATAATGTACCAAAGTTTAAGGTACCTGGTTCGAAACTAGGTGAAGACCATGGACAAATTTAATTATTAAAAATATTAAATGATCTATTTTCGCGTTGAGTTTAATTGAGGTTCGTCAAAATGTAATTGTATATACGAGTATTAATCAGGGTTTGCAGATAAATTTGAGCCAATAGCAAAAGTTAACTATTTTACTAAAACTTCCATACCAACATTAAAGATTTAACATAGCCAGAAATCGATATATTTAAAATAAAGTAATAGAAATCTTACCCCACTAAATTTACATGCATGAACTCAAGAATAAATCATACTCGATATCCCAAAATAATCCGTTTTGCTGACCTCATTCGATTACTTGTTTACTGCATACTCTCGACTGCATATGCTGGTCAATAATTCAACAGGGATTATAAACCACTAAACTTGCGATAAATTCAATACTTAAAATTGCTTTATTATAATCCGAGAATATACGATTATGACATTTCTAAGAATTGGTATACTGTATAAACTTTAAGGCGGTGCGATAAAAAAAAAAACTATCATTACAATTTATACTTAAAAAATATATGGTCACAAATCAAGAGACAAATTGTTTTTGGTATTGAGCAAGAACGTTTTTCCAAACATGTAACTTTTAGGTTAGCCTTTTTGTTTGTAATCAAACATAATTGTTATTTTTATCCTTTTGTGACATTTTTAGAACCCTGTAAATGATGACCTCGATATGGATGATTTTTATTGTTAGACTTTGGCCATTAAAGCAGTTTTCGTGAGCTAAATTGGTAAAGGGTAATAATGTTAATTTAGTTGTTTTCTATTCATGTACTTATTGTTAGTAAATGAATACAATTTGATAAAAACTCATTTGAGTAGCATTTATAAAATTATAGAATAAGTTTTATTTCGTTTCTTGTAATGACCAAAATATTGATACGCCTAATATTTAATTTAGTAAATATTTTTAAATTAGCAAAAATCAATCAAATGAAAAAAGATAACTTAACATAAAACATTGACAAAACTGTTTCTACTTTACTAACATAAATAAAATTTGCCTATCTATTTATTATGTAAACAAATTACTGTTGAAATATTTTATTTAATCACGTAAAAAATAATTCATGAAACACCAATGGTGTGCATAATTGTCGTGTGGTTGTTCAATGTTGTAGCTTAGGACAAGGTCTGCAATTCTTAATAGTTCTTATATTTTTCTTCAATAGTTTTCAATGAAAATTGGTTCCAAACAAATACTTGTAGCACACAAAAGTGTTCTTTCATATATGTCTTGTATATGAGTAAATTTTGAAAATAGTATAGATAGTCAGTCTGTAGCTCAAATTTCTTAACTTGGACCAGATTTAATATGTTGTAATTACCATTTCATTATTACATTTAACTTCGAAGGTTACAACAAATTTCTATAATTTAGGCTAATTGGGAAATTACATTTCGCCGTATTAAATTTTACATTGCAGACTTTAAAGTTTAAATAAATTTTATCTCATGCTTTATTTAAGACGAACTTGTTAAAAAGAAAAATTTTACAAGTATTTTTAACAGCTAACAAAATGTTTTACCTTTACAAATAAAGACTTAAAAACTTTATTATAGTATTCACAAATCTTCCAAAAACCTGCCTTTATTTTGTTCATGGAAATGATTTTAAAAGCAAATTCCCTTCTTAATGCAATTTTTTATGAATGATTCAATTATATTGGGTAAAACTTCTAACCATGTAAGTTTCCTTTAATTAATTTATTGCAACACTTTCGGCTCAAACGTATTAGTTTTTCAAAGTAGTAGATTAACAATGGTTTGGTTTCCTATTAAAAATCTAAAATTTGGTTTTGATACATTGGGCCAATCAAAATAACATCACACAACAAATAATTTTGATTAAACTCTATTATATATATATATGTATTTAATTTATCTTTTATAAAAGATGTGTAATGTAATTTAGAGAAAAGATCTTTAGTATTTGACCAATTATCCCTGATAGTCGATTTAATATGCTTCCCCTACACATTTTCAGGATCACTGCATTGTACCTATTCAAAATGAAGAAGAAAGGAAACCAAGATTCAAAGTAACAATTGAATTTACATGCCTCTTTGTAAATGTAAGCCTTTGATTTGATAATCAGATCCTTTTCAGGCTGTATATTATTCCAAATTCATTTCATGTACTGCTTAAAATATAGATTTTTGTTGACGTTTTCTCAGCTTTTCACTTAGTATTGGACTTGTTTTATAAATTGTGTTAGAGATAATGCCAAATAATTCAAGACAGTATCAAAACGTTTTCTACAGCTAAATAATGGTTTCCTAACAAAACATAGAAACTTCGTTTTTAGAAAAAAAAACACCGATTTCGGTTAAAACTTATTTGATAAAACTTCGAAACCCTACTTTTGATTATAAAAAAAAAAACTGGTTTAAAATTGAATAGTAAGTGTAGTCCTAGATTTTAAAAGATAATTAAATACATAATGTTCAACCAAAGGGTTTAATTGTTTACATTTTAATCTTCGCAAAATTTGTCTTTCTTAAACTTATAGTTTCGATCAAATTTAACACTAACTTTTATATTCATAAAACAACATTCTGACTATGTATAATTGGTTTTAAAAATTATGTCTTGAGAAATGTTTAGTTTGAAACCATTATTTGTTTTAGATAAAAATGCATTCTATATTTTAGTACCCGCATATTATATAATTTGAAGTTTTAATTATAATTACGCGAAAACTGTTCACTATCTGTATATTATGGCCACAAGATAGAGGGAAATGCTGAAATTTATAAGTGATTTCTTAAAACTGTAGGCCTGTAAATAGTTTAAAAAAATTATTTAACCACTTAAATCAAGCTGATTGAAGATGTTCATGACCGAAACAATAATTTTCTATACCTCTTAAAATTCTATTACCTCTTACAATTCATGTAGGCTATTTCTGAGTACTATTTCCAATAACGGTTAATATTAATCTTCCAAATAATGTCTTAACCACATCTATTTTTAAGTTTAGCTTTTATAGAACTATTCCCAAGTCATAGTGGTTCGTTTTTACTCATATAAATCGTAAACTTGTAAAAAATGTGATACATACATGTAATACTACTGTATTTACATCTTATATTTTACTGATGAACTCAATACATTTATTTTACAAAATTATAAAACTCTCAAATTGACCAAGTATGCAGGATTTCTCCTCTCTTAACTTTTATTATCATGCATTCTAAAAAGTGTGTATTAAATTTGAAATTCATTTGTATAAAATGGCTTAGCTTCAACATTAATAGGCTTGAGAATGTCGGTTTCTATGATTTAAGCGATTTTTAATCAGCGAAACCCATAATATGCTCTAAGTGACTGTTGACGTCTCTACGTGAATGCTAGAAAATAATTACAAAAACAGTTATAATTCCCTTTTATAAAACATGTTTTTCTAATTACCTTCAGTACTTGGCATTGAATGTGCAGAGAGACGTTCGGATAAAGTTGTCATCAATTGGAATTTAATTGCGAAATTTAGAATCCCTTAGTATTTTATCGTCATGACTTTAAAGAGTTCACATATCTTAAATTAGTTTCTGATCCGTTTAATAGAAGGGTAAAGGTAATGTAGTGAGTGCAAAAATTCTGTAAATTAACAAATTCGTACAAAAAATAAACTGTACATAAGTTAACAGAAGAGTCGAGTATTCAAAGAGAAAATCTAATATTCATTGCAATGTTTTCAGGATTTGTCTTATATTAGTTCCAATACTACATACTATGAATTAACAACTTCACACTTTTAAAATCTATTGTCTTCACGAGAAAACAGTATAATGAAAAGTTTAATACCATAACAATAATGGTGACCAAAACACTGTACATATAATTTTGTTATTGCTACCATTTGATTTAAGCACTTACATTTATTAAATTAATTACCTTCATAATAGACTCAATTGAAATTGCAGTTTAATTGCCTTATATTTAAAAAAAATTTAATTGATTATTACAAACTCACTAATGAAACGGGACTTATATATTCTCAAGAGCTTTCGTATCTCACCCCTGATGCAACAACGACATAACATAGAAGTTAAACTTAAGTTAAAATATTTCTATTTTAAACATTTGATTTGACAACGTTAACCTGTCATGAAAGTTTTAAATTTTGCTTGATAAAAAATAACTTTTGGTTGGTGATGGTTCTTTCTAGACATTATCATCAATCTTTTCTTGTTGACTAGTCAAGTAGCAAATAATTATTTTCAATTTAATCGAATTTTTTTTAGAAATACTTCTATCTATGATGTTTGTATTCGCGTGTTTTAGACAGAAAGTCTACTGAAATTAGACACTTTTCCAATTACTTTTTTACTACTATATTTCTGTGATTATTTTTTATTCACTCATCCAGGAAAAAGCAGTGGAATATATACTCGGCAAATAACTAAATAGGCATATAACGCAAATATCAAAATCAAATTATTTCTAAATTAACAAATTATTTTAATCAAATCTTTATCGAAACCCAGATGTTGCCTAATAAAACTTTGTCACCACTTTTAATTAAATCTATTGGCTCATTTTATGAGACTCGTCCAAACCGGTTTACCTGTGTACAATGAGCTTTACAGTTCACCAAACTATCATAAATAATTCGAAATTGCTTTAGCGGGATTAAAATTTACAACAGAAAACTATTAAATGCAGTAGCAAGTATATTTGCTTTTTATTAACTTTAGTCTAGAACTAAGGATAGAAACAAGTTGGTAAGAACAGCTCCAGATGGGAATTGTTCAAATATATGACTTTAATTAGTTATATTGTACTTCTTTTTTGTGTTTAATCAGTTAAATAAAGCAAAACCTTAATGTTTACCAAATAGTACGCCCTACAAAAAATCAGCTGATTAAGAGGTTCAATCTTATTTTAATAACATTGCTGTTCTCGTTTCTTCCACCAACTGCCCACTCACGCTTTGTCCAACAATATATATTTCTGTCAGACAAATAATTATACTTTCTCAAATATCGAATTTCTGGCCTACAATGTTACATAAATATTAAAATTTTGTCTCACTTTGATAGAATGACATGGGGATATAATTATTCCCTTTCGATTTTTTTTTTAATTTTTAACCACTTTTAAGTGACAAATCTTCTTGTTTCGAAGAGAAAGTGGCTTATAAAGGGGTTTTGCACAGCTACCCTGAACCAGAAAACTGCCTCTTGCTACCGTTTGATTTGGACGATTTAAATCCGTCAATAATTAATTTTACCATTACATTTGGACCTTTTAATGCCAGTGACAGGAAAGGGGCCCTTAAAAAATTATGCATAGAGTCAAGGTAAAATTTAAAAAACTAATGAAACTGTTAACTAGTATATATATCTAAGTAAAATATCACATATTACTTAATTGTACTTTTGTAAACAAATAGAAGTTAATAACTTGAATTAGTTATTTTATATAACAGAAATGCAAGACTTTAGTCACAGTATATTTAATTAAGGGTCGGCTCTAGTAAAACAGAAAGCAACCTGCGACTCCCTACAGCGGCGGTAGGCTACGCGGACATTGCTCATCCTAAATCCATTTAAAACCCGCAATTATTCAAATAGCGTTTTTTAAAAAATACCAAACTCTTGGGGACAAAATTCTTCATCCGAATGGCTTGGTAATTTTTCGCTATAATTAATAGTTACAACGTAAAAAAAATTAAAATCACCCTATAGCGGCGGTAGGTTACACGGATATTGCTCAGCCTAAATCCATTTAAAACACGCAATTGTTCAAATACCGTTTTAAAAAAAATACCAAAATCTTGGGGACGAAATTCTTCATTCAAATGGCTTGGTAGTTTTTCGCTATAATTAATAGTGACAACGTAAAAAAATATTAAAAATCAATGTTTTAAATTGTTAATAAATATTAAACAAAATATTTTTCTTAATTTTTAAAAAGCCATTTGTATGCATATTGACCATGGCTTTAAAATGACATATCGTTTATAATTTTAACATAAAAAATAAAGGAAAAATTTGGATTTTAATTTAACATTGGTCTTATAGAGTGTCAGCCAACATGGCCGACAGCTAGAGCCGACCCTTAAGTTGTTTTACATAACAGAAATGCAAATATTTAACCAAAAAAATTGCCTGAAGTTCTAACTTATAGCCTTTAGTCACAGTATGTTTAATTAAGTAATTTTACCCTACAGACATGCAAATATTTAACCAAAAAATAGCCTATAGTTCTAACTTATAGTCTTTAGTCACAGTATGTTTAATTAAGTTATTTTACATAACAGAAATGCAAATATTTAACAAAAAAATAGCCTGTAGTTCTAACTTATATTCTTTAGTCACAGTATGTTTACTTGCATTGAACATTAATGGTTATCCTCTTCTAAAAAAAAAGGCCCCATGATTAATTCCAATATTTTGGTTTATCTTCTAAAATTTTAGTTTCGATGTCTTAAAACCTATCCGGAAAGTCTCATATTTAAAGGACATATTCGGGAATATTTTCTCACACTTTGTAGAAAGGCTATTGTAAAATGTGGACGCACAGTAAACTTTAGTAAATTGTGCCCCGAAAACATTTTCTTCGGTAGTTTGTGAAACAGTGCATATACTTATTTCCTCAGTTTTTATGAACTAAGCTTTTAATTAGTCTACATTTTGTGAACGAATTGCATCCAATCGAAACAAAATTAATAAAAGCCAAATGTAAGGCGGTTAAAGTGTAAATGTTCTTATAGTCTAATTCAGTGACTATTTAACTCTGTACCTAGAATGTATAGAATGCTCATATCGTGGTATTATGAGTTTTAATTAAACTTTGTAGCTTTGTTTGCTTTGAAATCCATGCCTATATAATTCCTGTATTGAACTGTACTGTATTGTATAGGATATTTTTAATTACATTTATAAGCTCTAAGCTGGTATACAAATTTGTAGATAAATTGTTGCGTGCGTATTATTTACGCTAACTTAAGCAATCGCGATTAGAGAGTATTTACCCGATTGTTTTAGTTATCAGAATACATACTAGGGTACATTTGATATCCTTTGTTTTGGTTTGTTTTGATTTGTATTAAATACATTTTATATATATTTTATAAATACTTAATATTATTGTCTTTTGATTATATATTAAATAGTTTTCTAGCAATATATTTATATATTACTATATACAGCGTGTCTCACGAAGTATACAATTATGTCTGTTTACCTGTTCGGTAAAATGTAGCTTCATCAGAAAATACAATTCCTTCATACCACTTGGCATCTTCGTCAGTCTTTTCAATTATCTTCGAACAAAATTCCACTCGTCTGTCAAGGTCATCTTCCAGCGTTTAGTGAACTAAATGTGCTTTATAATGATTTATTTTGTTTCTCTTGGCATATCTTGATAAATTTTGAATGGCAAAAACAACAGTTTTGTTTTGCCATATGAATCTTTTTTGTAAATGTAAGTGGTTCTATCCACAAGATTATTTTTCAGTTTTGTTATTATTTTGTTATTCCACCATTTTGATTTGATTGATAAAAAGCAAACGAAACTCGAGGGTAACTAATTTACATATCTTTGTATAACTCTTTGTAGAGTTTCCAGTTTGTAGAGTGTTCGATATGTCCCGCATATTAATTCAAAAATAGCATCCACTTCGTGGAACAAGCTGGATACAACTAATAATGTAAATTTATAATAATCATAGTGCATCATGTCTGAACATTAAAACAGTCGGTAGTAAATTCTAAAAATGAATAAATAAATTATTTTTGTTATATTTTACAAACGAATTGATTTAATAGCTGTCAAATCTATATCGATTGCTTGCTTTTCAATTTCATTTCCATTAAATGTAAAAATGTACCAGGTTCCATTATGTTTCCTTAACGATGTAAAACTAAAACCTCTGTTGGGAAAATTCCATCTTTGAAATTGTTTGCACTATATTTCCATAATTTTAGCTTCTTTTTTCTTGAATTAAATCATTATTTTTAGCTAACCATACACAATATTTACTATTTTAATATCTTTAATTCATTTTTGTATATATTGTTCGTACTGCCATACCTAGTCCTTAATTAAAACGTAAATGGATTAGCTTCTATTAAATAAAGTCCATTAAAACACATTTTAAAATGTTCATTATGTGAGACAATTATCAAACAAAATTTAATTAATTATATCGAGCAAAAGGGCAGAACTTTCAAAAACGATACAAGGAACATTTGCCACAGAAGAACTTACGAGATATGAAGTCAAACTTCGCACAGCATATAGTTGATAACAATCACAGTTACACTGATTTCGACCATAATATGAAGCCTCTCCATATTTGTAAAAAGGGCAGATTTATGAATGCAGCAGAGGAGTTCGAAATATACAAGCCGCATAATAATAGCCCAAATAATATATTAAACTATCAATTGTTTTTCAAGTCGAACTTCTTATACGACACAGCCATTGAGTTCATGCGAAGCACGACGGCAGATAAGGCAACCTGTACCCCCTCCACTCAGCATCAAGATTAATAACATAATGCTTCGGTGTGTTGGACCAACGACCAACGACCACATAAGACCAATATAGATGGAGCATAGCTAGTCGGCCGGTGAAGCCGAGCTGTCCGCCTGACCCAGACAAGATGGCGGCGGATAGGCATGACTCATCCTAGACGCGAGCGTCAACGCCAGTAACTCTAGTCTTTGCTATTGTCATTCGCACAGGGAATGTTTGTGAAATAGAATTGTACAAATTATTTAATGTTTGTAATCCATATTCAACAATCAAACTTGTTTGTATTCACTAATAATAGTAGCACTTCTGTAAGATTATCATTATATTTCGAACCTTAAAAATAGTATAAATATTTGTATATTAGTAGCCTATGTTTCACTTTCAAACTTCATTGTAATCACCAATAAAAAGAACTATATTATCAAATTTTGAACACAAAGAAAATTAAAATCTTTTCATGTTATCAAAACTATGTGATTTTATTCTATCCAATATTATATTCTTTGCTCGATTAGTGTTCACATACTATAGATTTTCAACTTTTACTACTTTACATTGTAAAAATAAACTTTTAAAACATATTTTTTCATTGTCTTTATGTCCTATACTTTTTCAATATAACATTTATATACGGCAATTTCAGGTAATGTAAGAAAAGATTTTATTTTCAAAGTATTTTCGGATCTCTATCCACTTAATTTTAATATTATGTCAATAGAAACTAAACAATTTGTATTAAATAATGCCAGGCTTAATTAATGCTTTTCAGTACAATCAATATTTCTAGTCCACTAATTAAAAATTTATGACAATATCTAAAATAAAAAAAATTAATTGAGACGCCATAAAATATTAAACGGTATTTCAGGAATGAAACCTTTCCCGTTTACGTACCAAACATTAACAAAAACTAAACTTTGTTTATTGATATAGTAATATACTAGTTATCACAAAAATGTCATTACAGTACTTGTTAATACAAATATACATGCAGTATCTACAACGAATTTGCCATACCAACACTTGCAGGTCGATGGGCGGAACGCTCTTTCCGCCGCGGCAAAACTTTTTAACTTTAACTGAGTTATCTACGAAACTAAAGGAGCAAATTAGAAAAAAATAGGATTAGTAAAATTCAGTTCTAAGGCTACAATTTCCACCGTTTTTTAACGTACCTGACAAAAAAATAAAAAGAAGTAGTAGCAATCGAACTTTTTTATGTCATGATTAAAAATGTATATAAAAAGTTAAAGTTATTTTTGTGTTAAAAAGGCTAAAGTAGTGTTATTTGATTTTTAATTCCTTTCATTAGCACCCACAAATTGTCAACTTTACACTTGCGAAGTTTCAAAATTTTAACTTTATTCTAAGTATGTTAAATCACAGGTTGAGTGAAACGAGAGCATTGGCATAATTCAAAGTTGAGAGCGCCGTTTATGTCTTTCTGACCGAGACAAGATGGCCGACCTGGCTTCAACCGCTATAGTGTTAGCTTTATAGGCATGCTCCATCTATTGGTCTTATGTGGTCGTTGGTTAGGACAGTGTCACTCGTGATAGACGAGGAAGCACTGTCTAGTTAACCCTCACGAATGAGGGCCGTCAATATTTTTGTATATGTGCGTGTATAGTGTCTTTTATGTATTGTGTTTGTGTTTTTATATTGTATAACGACCTCCAACGGAGTGATCTAATTTCCAACTGATGATGGGACTACGGCCCCGAAACGCGTCTTGAGCAGAAGACCAAATTAAGTCACATGACGGAAAAATTCACGTAATATATAGGTAACTATAATTTACAGTAAATTTATTTAATTAACGTTTTTTTAAGTTAAAGATGGCGTTGCAAAGATGAAAAAACTGACCCAAAACAATAATTCCTGATTTATGTTTAAAAAAAGGATTTGTATATTAGCATAAAACTGAAACGCATTGTGCTTTGTGATATTCTGCAATATAGCTTTCTTTGAAATATAAACTAATTTTGACAAGAAATCCCAGTTCATTATAGTCTGAGGTGTAATATTTACGGCATTTATTTCTAGCCTTTCAATATCATCCCCCTTAAATTCAAAGGTAATAACGTTATAAGAGTATAGGGTTTAGATAAATATTTATAAACTCAGTCATAGGAAATGAAATGAAAAGTGTTTAATACGGTTAACTTTTTGGTAAACAATAGTTCGAGTATTACGAACTCGATGTAATATTTTTTTATTTAGATATAAATATCAAAAAAAGAGATTATGCTCAACGTCAAGATAAGTAGTATAAACGAAAATGTATTTGAAAAGGGGTTAACTGGGGTTTAAAAAGAACGTTTTGTAACCATTTTAATATGGGGTACCATAGCAACCAGTTCTACGGAATAACAGCAAACATCTGATTACCAGGACCAGCTACAAAACAACCAATTATACATATGGCTTAGCCTATACCAATGTAGATAATCATTAAGTTTTAGTAACTTGTTTGTTTATACTTACATATATTTTTCTAACATTTAACTTAATTTGAATAGGAAATTTGAATTTAAATTTAAATCTCATAAAAGAACTCCATGACATATTTTATAAGACTAGGATGACAATTGAATATGAAATTACATTGGGTTCACAAAAATAGAATTTCCACATTCCTCTTTAAAAATTTAATCATGCATTTATCCACAATTATTAGTCCTTTTTATATACATACAATTATGTTAAACTATTTTGTATTTACTAATTCGTTATTTTATTCACACAGTTGTTTAAGATCTACCAGATATTTCGTCTAGAGTATATTACCAATTACATTCCAGAAAGTTAGTTTCTAATTTGAATTAGTTGATATTGCAAAGGTATTCATAATCAAAGCCGTCCTTAAGGGAGGCAAGTGAGTCAGCTGCTCCGGGCACCTCATCAAGATGGGCGTTAAGAGCTGCCGATAAAATGGTTCCTGTACCAATTTGATATGCTTTTATTCAATTTCTATTTTGAATGTAATTTTATTTTTAAATGTATTTTTCTTGTAATACAAGATCTATATGAGACCTATATGTCTTTTAAGATCTTTTTGCATTTAGGTCTAGTCAACAAAAGAAATTATTAAAAAATATATTTTTACTTTTTTTTCTTATTTACCAAACATTTATGACTACTAATCTATATAGTTTTTATAAAAACGACTCCATAGAACGAATTCAAC
>JAGFPH010009604.1:13748-45879 GCA_018207615.1 Philaenus spumarius | reverse complement strand
CTTTACATGGCCGTAATTTTGAAACCGTTTGAGATATTTGAAAAAAAATTGGCATTTTTCTTAATCTCTATGAGGACAAACTTCATACCAAATTTCATCAAATTCTGAGGTGGTCAGGTTTATACCCTGTGTTGATTTGATATGGAATGACCCAATGGCAACAAAAAAATATTTAAAAAAAAGATTATGATTCCCTTAAACTGGTAGGAGAGTGGTGGGGTGGGGGGATGGTAGGTTGCAACTGCATAAAAAAAGGCTCAATCAAAATGATTACACACAACGTTTTAAATGCCTTCAAAGAATATTCATATACAATTTGAAGATTAATCGAACAACACAATTGGGCATAAATGAGAAATAAAAAAAGTTTTTATGCCGAACAGTTGATATAAAATTGATAATAGGCCTACTCCGACAACAAAGGTTTTAAATTAACTTTTTACCTCTTTTCTACATTTTAGCTTATATAACTAATTTGTATCAAGATTTGTAAAATAAGGAATTCCGTAGGGCTACTATTATATTTATTTCTTATGTTTATAATTTTGATTAAACTACATTTTTAAATTCACCTTAACTAAGTTTTATTTGGTTCAGAGTATAAGTTTTGAATGAGTTTCTTTCGATTAAGAACTTTTTACACGTTACAATTTTATAATTTATGTTAAAAGAATTGTTTTTGCTTTACAGTTCAATTTGTTTAACGAAAGACCCTAAAAGATGACACATATTAATATCTAACATTTGAAAAATTAAGTTGATTCATGGGCTCGAACCAAGAATAACATATCGACTGTATTTTGCCAAAAGGGCGAATGGGACATTTTTTGGATATTTGACTTTAATTTTTTTTTAATTTCTATATGTTCTAAAGAATATTTTGCCAAAAGGACGAACATCTAAATATACAAATTAATTTAATATAATCATTTTTATAAAAAGACAGAAGGGCGAATGTACAAATTTGTGAAGTCTAAAAGGGCGAATATGCAAAAGATTAACATTAAAATACATGTTCACTTACACTGCCTTAAGCTTATCGCTTAATATATACGTTACATTCAAGAAATCAATTGTTTAGTATTTTTTCCTGGTTTTTTTTTATAGTAAATATATATATATATATATATATAAATTTTTTAGTAAAATTATGCAAAACAGCCCCAGCCGGAGACCAGATATCTAGTCATATCCCGTCAGCTTGGAAGCGAGCCAACCACCGTTTGCTTTACTTCCGCCCTCCTACCCTCAAACCACAGATATGATTAGATATCTGGTCTCCCTAGCCTAGATTCGAACTCGGCATCTTGTGATCAGAAAGACGCTTCGTTACCACTAGATTACGGCTTCATGAAAGAAAACTGACAAATTAACAAAACTTCACTTACTTTACTATCGGTATAAATATTCCGTGTAAAGTAAAAGATAGTTTGTCAGCACCATCTAGGAGTGGTTATAGGAAGTTTGCTTGGTTCTAATTAAGTGAGTCAGTATGGTTTGTATTCGTGAGATGTTTATAATTACTTAGCTCGGTACTAAGTTAGTCTGTATAGTTTGTATTGGCGAGACTTTAGAATAACATGTGAAAGGTCTACTATATGATATCATACTATATCAATGCAAACGTCGCAAATTTTGAGTTTTTCTGAAAACTTTTAAAAAATTAAACAGTTGTTTGAGCTTTTTTTGTTACTTATTTATGTTTGAAATGAGTAGTGTTATGTTTACTTTACCTCTTTATCATAAAAAACGAAAGGGCGAATAGTTTAGACCTTTAATTTGAAGTACAATACAGCAAAACCAGGGGTTTTCTTCAATTAAAGTTGTACAATATAAGCAACTTGTATGTAAGTATTCAAATAGTAAAGTAATATCGTTTTTTGCTCATACTGAAAAAACTTTAAAATGTCCCATTCGCCCTTTTGGCAAAACACAGTCGATATGACACATAATAATACAGTATTGAAAACATTTCAAAAATAAAATGTTAATGATAGACGGGATCGATTCAAGGGTCGTTGGAACTGGAGCCACTGACTCTAACCACTCATCTACCGTTAACACTCTGACCCAAAAACAACTCTAACCACTCATCTACCGTTAACACTCTGACCCAAAAACAATTTCAGTAGCCTAATATACGTTGTGACTCATTTACAAAGCGTAGGCCTATACATAACTTTTTTCCATTATACAAAAATCCCTACGACACATACATAGTTTTTCCTGACTTCAAGGAACATTTGTGCCAAATTTGAACAGACGCATTTTGTTGAAACAAACAGACAAAATTGAGGAAGATCTTGAAACAGGACCTGGCTTGAGCTCGGTCAATTATTTTTACTCATATATATTAGGCTAGTGTTAATATGTCAAATAATCCTACTGTAATAACTAGATTACATTTATCAGCTTATAACCGTCTCAAACCACAATGCCAACCTATCCTAAAAATAAATAAGCTGAACAAACTTACTTAGTCACAGCAGGCATGTAAGCGGTTTGTAAACATAAGTTAGATAGGTTGGTAGGCCTACCATTACTTAACTTACTTTAAAAACATCCTAAAAGTTGGTTTAGTAGGTTAGAGGGCGTAGAGACCAGGCCAACTATAATTTTATGAAAAAAAAAAAACTTAGGAAAGTTAGAAAGATTTGGCAAATAGGTATCCCTTAGCAACGAGAGATGTCGAAATATATTTGTGTTCCAATTCGGGCGCAAGTTTGCTATTCAACCCTAGGCTAACCTATGGCAACAGAAATGCAAGAATAATAATAAAAAGAACCTAAAAGGGTCTAGGCCTAACCTATAGTATTTAGTCTCAGTATGATTACCTGTATTCAACATTTAACAGTGGAATGTAAAACAATGTTGTCTGCAAAAATATTAGACTAGGGTCGAATAGTAAACTTACGCCCCAATTCATTCAGTAGTCTAGTTTAAAAAATAAATCTTTATTTTCCCGTTTGAATAACGGAGTTTAAAATTTAGGCCAAATCATATCACTTGCAAATTTAAGAAGAAGGGCCATTCCGTGTGAAATCAACACACCTATTTTACCACACCCTTTCAGATATTAACGAAATTTGGTACACCCAAAGTAGGGGTTGAGACTAAAGAAAATACAAAATTTCAAGTTTTTGTCTAAAACGGTTTCCAAAATACGGCCATCTAAAGTTTTTAAAAAACGGTCAAAATCTCGATGCGGCAAAATGTTTAAATGGTCATAACTCCTCTCCTGCTGCAGTTAGAAACATGGGAAAGGTGTCATTTTTTAGCTCTTTTTATGCCCTTTTTAATGATATGTAACACATAAATAGGTTAAGAGAATATCATTTTTTCAAAATCAAAAATAAATTTTGAGTTCAAATATTTTTAAAAACACAATTTTAAAAATTTTCAAAAAAATATATATAATAGGTCATATTATTACTAATTTGTATACCAAATTTGGTTATGGGATTGCAATGGGTTCATAGTCAAAATAATATAAAACCGAAGGTGGCTTTTGACTAATTTTACGTATTTTTATCTAGGCTGTATAAAAGCTTTTTATACATAACTGCAAAATGAAATCCAACCTTTACCATTGCAAATAGGCTATTTAAAACACATTGTAATTTTATTACCTTAATGACAAAGCTTAATTTAAAAAATAGTATACTTTTATAATTTGTTGTAATTATTTAAATTTTGTAAAAAAATAAATGATATTCTACTCAAACTATTTTAAGTGACTAAGAATTAAAATAAAACAGAAATATTATCAACAATTTTCATATTTATAAACTTTAGAACTATGCAAGTGGTTAAAAATGTTAACAATGAAATTTACATAAGGTCTACATGTGTTGGAGGTACTTTGATAACATTTCATTGCTTCTTAAAATTTCATCTTCGGATAGGACGTAAATTCTTCCTGTTGGAGTTGTTGGATTCACAGTACATAATACATCAGTGAATGGAAGCCATATTACATCTGGTCTTCTTGGGTAGCTAAATGAAGGAGAAGGTCCTTTGGGATGAAGGAAGGTAACTTTTACTTCATCTTCGTCTTCGTTTTTGTCCATTATATAAGCAAGCCACCAGTTAGAGTCATAGACAATACATGTAACCATTACAGTCTGAAAAGATCATTTTGTTTGTTGACCTTGATACTGATACTTTAGAAGAAGTTGTTGATTCTGAAAAGATTTTCACAGATAACTTATTTAGGCTTAAGGCAACAGGCATAAAGGTGTGGTATTGTTGAGTCCCCTTTATTGTGAGTGTTTCACTAAAACGATCTTTCAAAAATATTTCTGCTGAGACATAGTCGTCTTGCGTTCCAAAATCAAAACTAATCCCAGGAATATTTTCAACTGACCATTCGTAAAATTCACTTGGAGTCAAGATTTGGTTTTCAAAGGGTCGTTGTAAACTAGCTTCTGCAGCTAATCTCATGTGCCACCAAGTCCATCACTTGGTTCCTTACCGTGGGCAGTGGCAAAAAAAAATGCAAAAAGTGGCAAAAAACTTGGACTAACGATGTGTGCACCACTGACTTCAACTGTAAACTGAACATGAAGTGCTAGTGGACATGAGCTTGTCTCAACTTGAAAAGCAAGTTAGGCTACAGACATGAAATCTAGCCTCAACTTGAAAGCAAGTAGAGACATGAAATCTTCCTGTGGTGGGAACAATGATGGTGCAATTACAAGCTGAAAATGGCACTCACAAACTTGCAATTAAATGTATGACAATATAAATAGAAAATGTAATTTTTAAGAATACATTAGGCCTATTGCTATTTTTCTCTTCTTTGTTATGTAGTTATTTTATCGAAATAAAACAAATTTTATAAAATAGGCTATAGGCCTAATTTTAATCATTTGCTTATATTTAGAATTTACAAAACATAGGTTTTGTAGGTTGTTTTGAATTAGTTAACAAGAATATAAATAATTGTCTGATTATTTTATTTTAGATTTTATTCATTAAGGTTTTTATTTTGAATTGAGCTTTACGCTAAAACACATAGATGATATTGTAAAAAACACCACTAATAAAACATTATTTTGACCATGAACCCATTACAATCCCATAACCAAACTTGGTATACAAATTAGTGATAATACGACCTATTTTATATATTTTTTTGAAAATTTTTTAAAATGTGTTTTTAAAAATATTTTAAGTCAAAAATTTATTTTTTATTTTGAAAAAAAATTTTGTCATAAACTATAATGTGTTACATATCATTTAAAAGGGCATAAAAAGAGCTAAAAAATGACACCTTTCCCATGTTTTTACTTTAAACAGGAGAGGAGTTACGACCATCTTTATGTTTTGCCGCAGCGACATTTTGACCGTTTTTTTGAAAACTTTACATGGCCGTATTTTGGAAACCGTTTGAGATATTAAGCTGAACTTTGGTATTTTTTTTAGTCTTCATGAAGATAACCTATGTACTATTTTTCATCATAATCTGAGATGGTAAGGGAAAAAATCTCTTAAAAGTGTGTTGATTTCACACGGAATGACCCAGAATACAAAGTATCAGCTATCAACAATAAAACCTATTCAAACATACAACAGCTAATGACATTCATTATTATTAAGAACTTGGTCTTCGGAGATCGACCAAGTAGCCAATATAGACCTATTAATAATGTTTGTGACCATGGAAGTCTATCTTTCAAAATCAATGACATTCTTGTAGATTCAAACATATAACAGCTGATTCCATCCATATAATATAGGCCTAGCCTATTACATTAATGTTTTGACAATTCAACTCACTTATTAGGGTTGGTTTGAAGTAAACATTTGCTTTTGATACATAATATTGACAAAAACTGCTAGGTAATAATTGTATATTCATAGTTAGTATAGATGCACACTTTTATTAGAGCTGTAGATCACTCCATTTGGCTTTTGCACATGAAAGTTTGGCGCAAAGTTTATTATTCGACCCTAGGCTAACCTATGGCAAAAGAAATGCAAGAATAAAAAAAACCTAAAAGGTTCTAACCTATAGGCTAGTAGGCCTATTTAGCCACAGTAGGCCTATGTTTACCTGCATTCAACATAACAGTAGAATGTAAAACAACTTATCTGCAAAAATATTAGGCTAGGATCGAATAGTAAACTTACACCGAAAGTTTTCAAAAACAAATAGCAAACAACTCACGGTGATAACTTGAAAAAGTGCCTCATCTAGGCCTTCTTCAAATAGCAAAAATAACAATAAGAAACATGCTAGGTCTATCGGAATTTTATTAGATTAATCGATAATCTTAGAACAATTTAAAGAGAGTATAAACTATTACAATTTAAAGACGAATACAACAAAATACGTTCTTTGAATAATTTTCAACTATGAGTAAATAATATACTTCAAAATGAAAACTTAGGTTATGATGAAACAGAATATTTATATCAAAACACTTCATATCCAGATAATCGAATTGGATGTAAAGTATTAAAAAGGTAAAATCTTAATAAAGTGCCCTTAAATCCATTTTTTCGAAAGATGGCTTCGATATAAAAAGATAATTTTAATTATACAATACTCACCATGTTTCCTTCTTATGTGATTGTGATCACGGATAGAGAACCGGAAATTCACGTTGTAAACTGAATATGAACTACGGAACACAAGACCGTCATAGATGTTTAATCATATAGAGTGCTTCTTAACTCACTAAATATTAAGGAAACTATAATCTATGTAATATAAGCGGTTTTGTCCTGACTAGAGATAATAATACCATAGATCATATTATGAGGTTATCCAAATACAATGATAATACCCAAAGTATTTAAAAATGCATAGAAAAATATAATATTTTCAGTTCAGATTGTATATATTATATATATATATATATATATAAGCGGCACTGTCCTGACTGAATGACTGACAAAGAATCAACGTAGGTAGACGAAAAACAAAAACTATGATAAGATACAAATACGAAAATTAAAGGTATATTCTTATGGGAGTCATAGATGCACACTATTTTTTTTTTTTTTTTTTTAATATATATTTATTTTCCGGTTCAATGTTTCTACATTATGCACAGCAATTGTAAAGGATATTGCAAAATTTTAATTTTAAAGTGTAAAAATAGGGAAATTTTATGGGTTTACTCGCAGACCCATATCAGCTAAACCAGCTGTTAAAAACATTAGCTTAGCAACACATGTTTGTTTACATTCATTGCCATAGCAACCAACTTAGCAAAATAATTATTTAGAATCAGTGTATTATTCTTCATAACCAACAGCTTTTTAGGTTAGATTAACACGTTGAGTTTCAGACTTGAAACTGACAATGTTTACCTTTAGCCGATTCAGCCCAAGCAAAAATCATCAAAATGTACCCAAAAACCCAAGTCGTTTTTTGTGTGTAATTAACCTCAAAATAATGCGAGAAACCATCCAAAGTTAATTTTTGTAGATAATTTTGGAGTAATTATGTATTTTGTACACTTGGGCCCGGAGTGAAATTTGCACCTATTTGTCCGTGTAGAAAAATTTGTACACAGATAAAATTTTGTTTAAAACTATAAAATGGATTATGTTTTGTATATATTATATTATTGCATTCTAGCATGAACAAGGTAAAAGAGGTGATAAACAATTAAATTAATAAAACAAAGGATAAACTAAAATAAGATTTATCTTCCAATTCCTTATTTTTCCTAGTGAAAAAAACTCTAGATGGTAAATCAAAAAATGATTTATGTCGTTGTCATCCACATTAATTATTGATAATGGATTATTTTAATAGATTTTAAGAGCTTGTATAAGCACTAACTGTAACTACTATCCTTTGTAAGAATCATCAGACTAAAACAGACAATTACAATTTGATTGCTCTGGATGTTATTCTACAAACAGGTATTTACAAACCCAAGGGGATTTTTGGACTCAGTGGATCATTAACAAAGATTAAGACACTAAAAAATAATATTCTCATTTCTTTTCATCTGACTCTAATAGCCTTCTAAAATAAACATTACATGTGTACAATCAGGTGTACACACGGGCCGATTGGAAAGTTTGCTGTGTACACTTGAGTGTACACATGGGCCGATTGGAAAGTTTGCTGGGTACACTTAAATATACACATGGCACTTAACGCGCTAACAAACTAAAAGCAAACACATACAAAACTCAACGAAAAATGCTTACTGTATTTTAATTCAATTCAAACATCTGTTTTTACATATTATTCTATAAAATAGCCTGCTCGGGACTACACTCGATTCCACGTTCACCGTGCAGTACAGAGCGATAAGCCATGCTATCCATACGACAGTCTCAGTGATAATAGCCAACTAAAAAACATCAACTCCCATGCAACGCTCGGTCAGTTGACGCAACCCGCATGACAATAAACGAGATGTTCCCTGTAGTGATAGTAGGATGTCTACTCTCCCGTAAGACCTTAAAATAACAATATGTACATAAACGTTATTCCCGTATCAAACAACTGTACTTCAGGAGTCGCGGCGTGGCACCTCCTCGCGCTCATTTAAAAAACGATTTCATAATGATGTAATCATTTTATCACAAATCGGTGAATTGGATAGTTTAGATCAATTCATTGGCTACAACTTTCCCGCTGGAAGTTTGTTTGTAACCCAAAAATAAAAAATTTCCTCGCTTAGTAACTTTTCCATGTCAGTCAGTGATAATTCTCAAATATTTTCAATTATTAAAATTCGAAATACCTATTAAAATAAACGTTTTTTATACTGTTAGAATCCGTACTTTATGTAGATTAAGAATATCTAATTTTGTTTTACTGAAGCCTTTCCATCGAGTTACAACAGCGAGTTAACGACTGCACACACATAACTGAAATATTACCAGCTAGCGTGTATCAGCATGGTGACGTCATAGGCGATCGATACTGGGTCACGGTAAATGATCAAAATGGTATAGCCCTTGTTATAGAGCCCCGGGTCTCAATATGTTTTTGTATAACTAGTTAGTTAAGTTGTTTGTTCATTGATCACAACTACTGGAAAATTGTAGTCAGTCAATTTCCAAGATAACAATGAGTTTTTATGTGTTTTTGCGATTGGAAATAAATTCATTATTAGCGAATTTCCATAGGAAAAATGAGCTATTGCAGTGACCCTTATGGTGAGACCCTTATGGAGTGGCAAATGAGCACCGATCATGGTCCCCAGAACACGTTTTTGGGTGTCATTAAAATTCATATATATATATATATATGTGTTCGCACTCTAGCGGCCGCATTTTAAGTCCGATTTGGTTCAAATTTGGTACACATGTTGGTTGTCTACGTCGCTCGGACGAGTTCGTTAGCCAAAAAAAATCCAACAACCGGAAGTACGTTTTTTGACCGGAAGTAACTGTTTTTTGAGATTTTAACTACGAGAATTAAATTTTTTTGGAGTTTTTTCTAAACATATAAATGTAGGATGTTATTCTGCACATTTTGTTTTTTTACGCGACCTTTTAGCTCTCTTGGTTCCCTCAAAATCGACCAAAACGTAAAATACCATAAAAGTACCCGGTTCGAAGCCAAGTGGTGCAAACTCGTGAGGCCACTAGGAGGTAACAAATTCTACTAATATATTGCGTACACACAGACAGCTGTTCAACGCCTTCGTGAGTAGACCTATTTCCCAAATTGTTGGTCGAAACCCTAAAACATAGGCATATAAACTTAATTTTGGAAATTTGCTCAACTCACGTCAGCGGCTCAGCTGCGTGGCCGAATTATTTTCAGTTTCAAATAGAAAATGTACCAGCAAATTGTTCTGTTTTTAACTTTAGGCCTATTTTATTCTACTTTGTACGGTAATAAAAGCGTGTTTCATGACATTTTGTTTTTATTTTAATTATCTTTTATGGGGGGGGGTATTACAAATTGTGGGGGGAGTCATTAAACTTGAGGGGGCATCCCTGATTAAGTTTTGAACACCTATCAAGAGCGATGGGAATGTCAGAAACAGGACAGAGAATAAAAAGTGTGTTGGGTAGGTTTGGTGTAATTGCAAGTGTCATTTGTAGGGCCAGAATTAGGTACCTAGAGACCCCTAGCTCAAGAAATTTGTAAAAATTTCATTTACATTGACGACAATGTCCACCCACATCGGGCAGCAGGGGTAAATTCATTTTTTACTGACAATGATATTGCTCGCATGGACTGGCTTGCTCGGTCCCCAGATTTAAATCCCTTAGAGCACGTGCAGGATTACCTAAAGTGTCCTAAAGAGACTGATTATAGCTCGGGAATTGACTTCAATAACTATCAAGAGCCACACACAGCAGATTGTTATTGATGAATCGGATAATATGCTGATAACGTCATTCGCAACGTTATTGAGAGCATGTTGAAGTTGTTATTCAGACCAATGGATTACCACACGATATTAATAAGATTACGGAGTTGAAATCGAAAGCTATTTTTACTAATTTTTATAAAAATTTCAGAAGTTATAAAATTGGTTTTCTATAATTTAAAACAAAAATAAAGATTTTTAAAATTTTGTTTTTAACATTATTTTCTCCCTAACTTATTGCTCACAATAATATATGTAGAAATATTATGTAGGAAGGTAGGATGTTTAATAAGTAGATAAGTAAACAATATTACGTTTTTTGCAAGTGAAGGCCTACCACTTCAAATTAATATTGAGTATGGTAGTATATATAAAAAAACAGTTGGTTGGAACAAAAACTTAATATAATTTTAGGTTAGGGTTACGTTTGGTTTTTTTTTAACATCCTGCTGTTTTGCACTTTAAGGCTAATGAAGACGGGACCTACAGTTTTACGTGGAATCCGAACCACAGCCAATGATGTCTGTTAAGAAACCATTTATAAAATTATTCGGGGTCAATGGGAATTGAACCCGGAAATTTTCCATTGATGGTTGCCATGACGATTGATAAAGCTTTCACGCCTTTACAACCACGGCCATCGTGGCTTAGGTTAGGGTTACAATGAACCAAAACACATTTATTTGCAACCAATTTGGCAAATTTTTAATCGGGTGATTATTCTTCACAACTAACATTTTTTAGATTACCGTGTGTAAAAGCAAACAAAAATCTTACTGTATTATAAGTCAAACATCTGGTGTTACATATTATATTGTTTCTTTTAGTTGGTAATATCAAAATGTGTTTGCAATATTCATTATTTAAATATTAATGGTGAAATTATTAGAACACATGCCGCAATTCGAATTATCGGGAATGGTCGTTTCTATTTCGACCTCTGTCTTAGATAAGCTATGAATAGGTCACCACTCAATCGTCAATTCCGTGAAAATATCAGAGTGTACAATAATATGTTTGAATTGGCTTCGCCATGGGTCGCCGCGTTGGTGAGCTAAGCAACTAAAAGAAAAGAAAAATTGATTAATGTGTCGGTAAAGAATTGAATTAATGGGCATTTTAGCGCGAACTCTAAATTCGTTCAGCTCATTACTTAATGCTTTATACATAAAAATAATACGCATTTAGTTTCCAACACTATCGTATTGTTGTTGTCTTCAAGCCAACGGCAAACATTTAATGGTATCTGTAAATCCCTTGGTAATAGAATCCACGCCATAATTTACTGGCGTCAATACAGTGCGAAAAAAATATTCTCCCTTTACTGAGATTTGGGCTATGTTATATGTGTCGAACTAAGTTTTCTTCTACATTAACACGGTGACTTTGTAGCCGTCAGTGGCGGATCCAGTGAGGGGCGATTGGGTGGTTCCCCCCCCCCCCCCCCCCGTCAGCAAAAAAAAAATTGTTAATGTAGAAATTACAAGTAAGTAAAGTAATATTTCTGCTGAGATAATATTTTTACTTGGCACAACTGTAAGTTCATTCTTTTGATAGCTTGAACCTTGAATTGAATTATCAAATTTTGTAGTTTCCAAATAATTTTTCACTTTCTCCTCTATAACTGTGGACTCAATTTTTAGCTGTTCTTGTTTTTCACAATCACCATCCCCAACATCTGATATATTCTTTTTGTTCAAAACATTCTGGAATCGAGTGTACCTGAAATCCTCAAAGACGACATAGGATATTATTTGGAACGCCGAACTACAACAAAATTAGATGATGCTACAAAATGCCACCTCTTAGAAAAACACTGGTACCCACCTCCAAAGTACAATTTTCCATGTTCTGTCCACACAAAACATGGAAAAGAAGAGAAAAGATACATAAATCACAATCATCTTAACAAGTACGATTGGTTGGTGTACTCTGAGGAGTCAAAAGGGTTGTTTTGTAAATAAACCGGGAACCTGGAGAGCCACCAAGGAAATAAATACCACTGTGCAAGTTGGAAAAAACTTCATTCAAACATTTTATGAGCCGGAAAAAACATCCTAAACAAAGTTGATACTTACCACATGGAAATGGTACTAGAAAACAGAGAAAGGCTAGTTCCGATTATTGAGAGTATATTGTTCTTACAAAGACAAAATATTCCATTAAGAGGACATAGAGATGATGGTTCACTTTTAGAAGTAGATACCGAGAGTCACGAGAGTATAGTAAATCAAGGGAACTTCAGAGAACTTTTGAAATTTAGAATGAAGAGTGGTGACAAACAATTTGAACACCAAATGCAAAATTCAATCAAGAGCTACATACATTAGCAAAACTACCCAGAATGAATTAATCAAGATAGCTGGCGAATGCGCTTTAGAGGAGATTATATCAAGAGTTAAAGATGTCAAATTTTACAGCGTTATATTTGATGAAACAACAGACCTGTTCCATACATCACAAATGTCACTAGTTCTTCGGTATGTCCATTTGAACAATGTCCGAGAAGATTTTGTTGGATTCATAGATTTACACCAATTGACCTATGACCACCTCTCTGAGACTACAGAACCAAAGCTAACAGGCAAAATAATAGCCCAATCCGTGCTGAAAATCACCCATGAACTAAATTTGAGCCAGGAAAATTGTGTTGCAATTTTCACTGATGGTTGTAGTGTCATGATGTCTGCGACATGTGGAGCTGTAAAGGAAGTGCAGTCCAAAATGAAAAATGCGGTATTATGTACTTGCAGCAACCATGAGTTAAACTTATCCTTGACCAAATGGGCCAAAGTGCAGGCTGTACGAAATATGTTTGGAACAATGAAAGAAGTAGTTTCTTTTTTTAATACGTCCTCCAAACGTTGTTTTACACTAAAACAAGTACTTGGTGGATCACTCTTGTCGTTGTGTGAGACTCGGTGGGTGGAGCGTCATGATGCCATTTTACATTTCCAAGACGGATTCCTCTCTATAGTGGAAGCTTTAAGCATCATTTCAGTTTGGGAAGATACTAGCTCCTCATCAAAAGCAAAATCACTTTGCGATGCAATATGTACGCCTGAATTCATTTTGTGCATGCACACTATTGTTGACATTTTTTCTGTCACATTACCACTGAGTATAAAACTACAGAAAGAGGATTGTAACAAGTACTTAGCATCAACTTTGGTCAAAAACATGAGGGAGTTTTAAAGAAGAAGCGAGCTGAAAGTGAAGAAGTTTTCAACATTATTTTTAAGGCAGCCGCTAAAGTGATGCAGGAGTTAGAAATATAACTTAAGAAACCGGGACTGAACTCTAGGATGAAGAAAAGAACAAATACTAATGTAGAGGAGTGTAGAAGATTATTTTCTGATCACAATCTGCAACCCAACATTAGATGAAATTCTTCAAGATTTAACTTCAAGATTTGATGATAGCGTACTTAACATTTTTGATCTTGGCGTTCTCATACCGAAAAGAAAAGAACTAAACACTGAATTGAAACAAAGAGAACAAGCTGCACTAGAAAACTTGTCTCACAAATTTGGCCCAATTCTTGATGAATTTGGAAGTGTGAGCTTGTTTAAGAGTGCCCTTCAGGGAGTATTTCAGGTTTGGCAAGAACACTGGAGAAATTAATTGAAAAGACCAACAACGATTTTAGACGGTTTAAAGCATTGTGACTCGGACATATATATCCGAAAATCTACCAGCTTCCCAAACTACAAGCTGCATTTCCAGTCAGCGTGGCATCTGCAGAACGCAGTTTTTCTTCATTGAAGCGTCTCAAGACCTGGCTTCGAACTCGAATGACTGAAGAAGGACTAACAGGTCTGGCTCTGATTCATGTCCACAGAGACATTAATGTTGATGTCAACGAGGTTATAAACAAGTTTGCAAAGAAGCCAAGACGACTTGACTTTGTACTATAAAGTGTATAAAGCTAAAAACAACTTAAATTTAGTAAATAAAATTGTTTTGTAACATTGTAACTATGGTTTGTTTATTGTCATTCTTCCAATCACTTTCCTGCTTCCAAAAAGTCTTATTTTTTTCGTGCATAAAAAGCTTGACAAAAAAAATTGTTAATAAAACAATCAATTTTTGATAAGAACTTAAAAATATATTTTATATATTTAAAATTTATATGTAAAATTATGTATTATTAAAATTTACAGTTTAATATATAGGCGTTTTGATTGTTGTATATGAAGATAAATCTCCAAAACATCATCATATTCCTTATTAGTTTATGTAAAAATAAAAAAAACTTAGTCCTTCAATTAAATATATGTTGGTCTTTATGAGCAAACATTTTAAGATAAGATTGTCTTAAAGTACGTTTTAGACTACAACAAAATCCAAATTTTTTCCGGGACCCCCAGAAGCGCCCCTCCCGTGACGAAGTCCTGGATCCGCCCTTGGTAGCCGTTCGACTGAATATGAAGAAGATGGGAATGACCCATCTTCTTCATATTCAGACGAACGGCTACAAAGTCACCGTGTTAATGTAGAAGAAAACTTAGTTCGACACATATAGTTGTTAGCATGAAACAACTGAAAACTGAAATAATGGTTTTGGTATTACTGTATATTTGGAATTCGTCTATTTGAAAAATAGACTGATAAAATGGCCACCATTAAAAAATATACGAAAAAACATTTTGGTTTTTTGTACATGTTTAAAATATGTCATACCAAATATGAAAGATGTATCCAAAATTTTCGTTCAATATATTTCCTACATCCAAAGATATTTTTTTTATTATTTTTTTTTTATTTAACGTCCTGCTGTTGCACTTTAAGGCTAATGAAGACGGGACCTACAGTTTTACGAGGAATCCGAACCACAGTCCACAGCCAAGGATGTCTGTTAAGAAACCATTTAGAAAATTATTCGGGGTCAATGGGAATTGAACCCGGAACTTTTCCATTGATGGTTGCCATGACGATTGATAAAACTTTCACGCCTTAACAACCACGGCCATCGTGGCTCCAAAGATATTAAGTATTTTGTAAAAAAAAATATATATATAATTTTTTGACCATTGATTTTGACAATATTTCTCGGTCAAATTAAACTTTGTGGGTAACCAATCAACGCAGAATTTAGTGCTCTTTAATTTATAAAGGTGTAAAATTTTCTGTAAGATGCTTACTTTAGGAGTTAAACGCAAAAAACAGAAAAAAGGCCGAAAATGTTGGAGTTTTTTTGGACCCCTCCTTTGAAGCTCGCAGCGGGGGGTGGTGCAAATCTAGGATACTTCAATTTGATGTCAAATAAAGCGATCAAAATGATTTCCAGCTTTCCAACATTTATTTCCACCTCCAGGTCTTATTTAACTGGGCTACTACCCATAATGCTCTAAGCATTATTACAAACTGTTAGATACTTATCCATATTATTAAAAGTATTGCTATTTTTGGTCAAACTAATAACTTTGACAACATTTTTTGACAAGGTATAGGCCTAATTTGTCATATTGTAGGCCTACTAAACTGTATACCACTGACAATGCAAGCATGTGTTAAATATTTATTTCAGAAATAATTATATTAGCGAATTTCCATAGGAAAAATGAGCTATTGCAGTGGCCCTTATGGTGAGACCCAAGGTCGGGATTAGCAAATGAGCACCGATCATGTTCCCCAGAACACGTTTTGGGGTGTCATTAAAATTCATATATATATATATATATATATATATATATATATATATATATGCATATATGTGTTCGCACTCTAGCGGCCGCATTTTAAGTTCGATTTGGTCCAAATTTGGTACACGTGTTGGTTGTCTATGTGGCTCAAACGAGTTCGTTAGCCAAAAAATCCAACAACCGGAAGTACGTTTTTTGACCGGAAGTAACTATTTTTTGAGATTTTTACTACGAGAATGAAATATTTTAGAGTTTTTTCTAAAAATATAAATGTAGGATGTTATTCTGCACATGTTATTTTTTTACGCGACCTTATAGCTCGCTTGGTTCCCCCAAAATCGACCAAAAGGTAAAATACCATAAAAGTACCCGGTTCGAAGCCAAGTGGTGCAAACTCGCGAGGCCACTAGGCGCAAATTCTACTAATATATTGCGTACACACAGATAGCTGATCAACGCCTTCGTGAGTAGATATATTTCCCAAATTGTTGGTTGAAACCCTAAAACATAGGCATATAAACTTAATTTTGGAAATTTGCTCAACTCACGTCAGCGGTTCAGCTGCGTGGTCGAATTATTTTTATTTTAAAATATTGTAAGTAATTTTAGCGAGGATCAGTGGCGAAACCTAACATGGGTTCATTAAAAAACGTTTGAAATATCCAACCTATATTTTAATATCAGTGATAAATATGCATAAATTACATCTCAATAAATATGAATTTATAAGTTATATTTAGTAAAATAGTTTAGAATCTATAAGGGGTGACGCATTTTTACTTTTAATTATTGTTGGGGACACTAATTAAATTACTTAGGAGATGAAAAAAAAAAGGTGTTGTTACATCCCAGCAGGTCAACAATTTAAAAAAAATAATGCTTTAAAAGAACGTTATTAGGCCTACAGTAAATATTTTTCGTAAAAATTGAGTATAAGACATATTCTTTTTTAAATGACTTTGTAAAACCAACCTATGATGTGTAATACGGAAATAATTATTTTAAAATGTGCGAGAAAAAGCTTTTTTTATGTATTCCAAATAGTAAAAGTATAGGATATAAATATACAATTAAAAATATGCAATGATATGTAAGCATAAAACAAATACAAAATTCTAGTTTTCAGTACCTATGGATAAAATGATAATTTTTCAAATACAAAATGCTCATATATATTCTAAAAATATACAAAAAATTAATATATTTAATTTTTTTAATTTTAATGTTATTTAAATTTCACTACATGTACTTACATAAATTGTTGGAAGCTCATAATGTAAACACCAAATCTTCATTCATTGCTTTAAGTTGTAATAAATTTGAATTGAAAGTTTTTTAATAGATAATTAATAAATAATATTATGTCTACCCGTTTATAAGATAGAGGCGGATTTGTATAAATTTGTATTATATTTGTATTATAGACAGCGTCCCCGTCGCCCTCGCGCTACCCCAAAGTTGTGCACCTGCTGGGGTGGGGGACAACATCGATTTTTCATCTCCTAGGAGTCCACAACAATAATCAAAAGTCAAAATGCGTCACGCTTTCATTGCATACTCAACACCCTATACTACAATAATTAATTGATGGATAGAAGCCGATTATACTGATTATAAGTCCAGACATTGCACACAGACTTAAATAACTTTAAATAGGATTATAAGTACACTTCTAAAATTTGTTTCAAACATCTATCATTATGTTTTTTTGAAATAATTTTAATTAATAAAATCGTAAGGAAAAATTAACAAAATTATATTTTATTTTTTTAAATTTATTTATTTTTCTACAATTAATAATAGGTAAAACATGTTATTTGCCTTCGATAAGTACAGCCTTTCATCAATCGTAAAAAATGCTCTAGAAAGTACTGCATTCGAACCTTGATTATACATACGTCTCCATAATCAAAGTATCTGCAATTTACAGAGAAATGCACAGTTTACTATTCTTTGGGACGAACCATAATAAAATTTTGTATTAGGTCTAGTTTAGTACAAGGGCGTATATTATAAGAAAAGAGGCAAGAAAGCCCTGCTCTCCCGCAAGTCCCGCGAGGTGCTGGAAAAATGTTTATAAATTATAACGAAACTTGCTACTGACAATTAAACATAATATAGTACCCAGCCATTTTACATAGTTTTTAACAGTTATTTGTGTTTCTAGGGTGCAAAGTTGAGTGTGACAAATTAAACTTTGCACCCGTGATACACACAACGTTTCTCCTACAGCTACATTTTAAATTGGTGTTTTAGTTTTTTTTTTAATATCTGTTTTACAGAGGTTAGTTCCATAACAATCAAAATTTTCAAAACATAGACTACATCAGCTGTTTACTTTGCGTACAGAGTGCTACTACTACAGACGTGAAGTTAACAGTTGGAGTGCGGAAGTGTTACTTTACCGCACTGCAGTTTTTAACCGTGCGATAAAGTAAAACAAAGAGGTATAATTACTTAACGCTGAACACATGTAGTTTAATTTGCGCACTTCCGTGAGTGTGAAAAACGCACTTTATTAAACAGCAGTAGGAAAAATAATTAATAGCGGACAAATTATGCTCGTAGAAAACTAGTTTCCAATAAGGAAATAAGAACTGGTAATTTTTTGCTTTAATTTGTTTGTTGGCATTGATTTAGAGGAAAACAAAATAATGCCCCGGGTGAGGATTGAACTCACGACCTTAAGATTATGAGACTTACGCGCTGCCTACTGCGCTACCGAGGCATTCATAAAATGACAAACGTTTACATGAAATCTTCAAATCTTGCAAATGTATATCTAATGAAGGCGTTCTGTCTCGATAAGTGATAAGTTTTAAACAAAAACAAACTCCCGGCATATAACTCGAAGTGAATAAAATTGTGGGAAGTTCGTATCAAATTAGATTCTCAGTCTTTTTTAAATAAATGTTCCCAATTGTGAAGACCTACGATCGATCGTATCCGACTTAAAAACCTTTCCAAATTTTCAAAGGAATCGTAAATTTATAAAAATGAAAGATTAAAGTATAACCCATGAGGTCCGCCCAATCAATTTCCCAGAATTGCATAAATTAATATTATTGATGTTAGTAATAACGTTCCGGATCTGTAAATAGGCTACGACAATACAAAATGATACCTTTTGAAATGAGCCCTATTTCGTAAAGTATTTTAAGAAAAATCAAGAAACAAAATGTTATCTGGTATTTGCCTTAAGAAATATCCGACCTTCAGAAGTTTGTATGGTTATAGCTTAAACAGTTTTAAACTCACAACTAAGCAATTATCTTGATTTTCTTTCAGAACTGTAGCCCACAACTCAGTAATCATAATAGTTACTAAACAAGTTACGTCGGACAATAAAAATTTCTAAATTTCCTTCTTTTTCATATTACAATAGAGCTTCCATCCTTTTATCAAATGGACTTGATCGTTTCGACAATATTGTTTGCTCTATCAACTACAACTCTACCTATTAAGAGGTCTTTTCTGCCTCATTAATAGGGCAGAAAGAACAATTTTATCCGGGGGCTGAAAAGTGTCCACCCCCCGGACATAAAAATGTGAGTTTGTCGCCCGCCTATGTTTCGTCATAGGCCCGCCAAATCATCGACTTAGGCCTATATAAAGCTAGACGGTAACACTGATTCACTGACATTAATTAATTATAAGGCACTTCCCATAATCGGACCCCCTCAATCTTATACTTGAATTAAAGCTCTCCCCCAAGGGAGGCTCCGCCCAACGTCTTTAAAGCTAGACGGGTTCACCGATTCACTGACATAACTATGAGGCACTTCCCATAATCGTACCCCGCTCGGCCTCATACTTGAATTAAAGTTCTCGACGGGAAACTTACAGAAAAAGTGCATAAAAAAGTTAACATTTAAAATTTTGAAAGCACCTTTTGGGCGGGAAAGATTTTTTCAATTTTTTTATTTATTTTTCTACTTTGATCGCGTTTTGTAAGAAAACGGTAAGAGATAGAAGAAAATGTTAAATACAAAAGTTGTAGAAAATTTAATTTAAAACAGAGATTTTCGTCAGATTCAAGATCCAATCATCCGTTCAGCCGCTATTCACCCGAGAAGGAGCTCCGACACACAATCCTTCAAATTTCCCATGTCATGGAGATAATGTTTAATGCGTTTGAGTCAGCTTCCAAATAAAACAGCTGATTTATGCTCGGTCACCTATGTACAAACGAGCCAAAGATTAACGAGTTTCTTTAGCGAATTTTCCAACTGCGAGCGAAGCGAAGCAGCCATCTAAGGCCGAAGGCCGAGGCGGGGTTGGGACGCGAAGCGTCCAGGGGCAGAGCCCCTAGTAGTATATGTAACTAAAAACGATGCTGAGACACCAATGCATCCATGTCTGTGTATTTTTGCCATAGCCTCAATTGTTTTTGTAAGTATGAATGTCCATGTTTTAATTAAGTGTCTACCAGAGTAAAATGCAAATTATTTACTAAAACTGTAGTCGTCCTAAAGTGATACTTTCTTCCCTCAAGACACAAATAACTATTAATTACTTTTTTTTATTAAAAACGTGAATTTCAATCCCAGATGTTTCGTGGTATTTAATTTGTTCTATTCGCAGGTATTATAATTTGATGATACAAAATGCAGGACCGAATTTGATAAAAAATAAATATCAATGTTTTTTATTCTTGAGATTTCGTGCAGGAAAACATTTCTATACACACATCTTTTTAAAAATAGTATCCTTGAAATATATAAATATGTTTTTAATTTTAATAAGATTTTCGGGCCCATTACAATAACTTTCCTGCACTGGAAAGTTGACCAAAATAAATATTTAGGCTGTGTACTTTATTTTGTGCTGAAACATGTTCTTACTGTATGACATTCAATTATATATTTGTATTACTCATTTATTGTATTTATTCATAAAATTTACATAATATATTCGTTTGTCATACATTATTTGAGATATTGCACATTACAATCATTTACAGTTTAATCAGATATCAGATTTGTGTGAGTTAAATCCGTTATAAAAAACATGAACATTTAAAAAATTATTACTCTAGTTACTGTCTCACTATACTATAGTATAGAGAAAGTATAGTGATCGCAAAAAAATCGATGTTGAGATTTTTGTGGAAATATTTGTTTTGGGACCACCTGGGTTTAAAAAAATGGTTTTTACAACATATCTGTCTGTATATCTGTATGTATACAAAGCTAGAGAGAAAACTATTCTATCGATTTCGAACAAATTGGCACCTAACATGTTAATTAGGCCTCTATAGATGCACGAAAAAAGGTTTTGAAAAACAACCCCATTTTTGGCCAAAAAAAACCCAAAAAATCAGTTATTATTTTTTTATAAAAAAAATCTCTAACGATTTTGATAAAATTTAACTTTTTTTTTTTGAAGCCCTTAATATAGCCTACCCTACCATATGCAAAAAATCGTATCTTTCTAAAAATTCTCGTTTAGCTAATATTAATAATAACTGATTTTTGGGGGTTTTTTGGCCGAAAAGTGGGTTGTTTTTCAAATTTTTTCAAAACCTTTTTTCGTGCATCTATACAGGCCTAATTGACGTGTTTGGTGCAAATTTGTTCGAAATCGATAGAATAATTTTCTCTATAGCTAATAATAATAGTATTTATTAGTTAATCTTCTACTTTAATGTATCCCCTCTCCTACTTTAATACAATTATGAAGTCACAGTGAATCTGTTTAATAATTTAATATGTTTGTGAGAAAGTTTGTGCCAGTTTCTGGTACCGTTTATTGTTTTTGAAGTGGTCAAGTCAAAATGAACTGGGGTATTTTCCATTTCACTAATGTTTTGGGGTATTTTCCATTCCACTAAAGTTTTGATCCTATTTCTATTAATTAACGCCCTACATATTTCAATAGGGATTCGTTTCTGTGATTAATCTGAAACACGGGTGAAATCTTTCGCTAGCTGTAACTCTCTAACGAAGCATTTCCAGACCTATGAATAAATTAACTTTTTTCGTTATTTTTGCTAGTGCAATCAGCTCAGAAAGTGCTCGGAACATTATCCAAATAACTTATTATTTTAGCTCAAAATAACTTTAAAATATTTTGTTTCTAGAGTAATTCTGGGTATTGTTGACAACTACCAAGAAATACATTTTTCCTTTTTTTGTCAATATCTCTGTTGTCCTTTGAGCTACAGAAAAAATAAAAAAAAAACCATTGAGTTTGTCATTAAAAAAGTAAACTTTTTTCGTCTCTTGTAATTTTTTGTAAAGTTAGCCGTTTTTGAGATATTTGACTTTAAAAATTATAAACGGCCGCCATTTTGAAAATATTTAAAATATTGTTCTAATTTTTTGTACAGTGATAAAAGGTTACGAAACAAATAGGTGTACAAAGTTTGAGCTCAATATCTTTTCTACTTCTAAAAATATTAAGTATTTTGTAAAAAACACATACAGACAGAACGAAAACGGAATGAGATAGGACACATGTTATATTACATTTTTTGTTTCTTTTGACATGCTGAATAACGTGACAAAGTTTGTTCATATGGTCGCAAGACACCCTATATATTGGAACTAATTGTTGTACTTAAGTTGTTGTAAATTGAACCATTGTTTGGAGAGATTAGGCTAGACTAAACTTTAAGTATTCTAATCCAAGAAATAAAATTTACGTTAAAAAATAATATAGACTACTGCATTTGAAAGTATAAATTTAACATTTATATAAATTGCTTCATGGACAAATTATTCAACTGTGAATAAATTGCAACGGTAGATTTGGTAATTTTCGAAATTAACTTGATTATCTGACAGTTTTAGAATTTTGTGCAAAAAACTTACTAAGGACACAAAAGAGGTGATACAGTAGTCCTCTAGAACTGAAGAAATAAGCGAGATTAGGTCAAATTACTTTCGTAATTATGATATCAATAGGCCTACAAATGAATTGTTTCGTTATTTTTTTAATGCAAGTTAACTCCGTTTTTGAAAGTATAATTTTTAGTCTGGTTTGAGCTACACCTACATTTAGAAGACTTATTTAGTTTATTGGTTTCAGCTTCTTTGACTATGCTATGATTATTAATACGGTTGTTACTAATCGCTAATAACAAGACATTATAATTAATTATAGCGTCGCGTCTGTAAACTTGTAAGCACTTTGAGTCTGCCGGTGCCAGTATAAAACCATTTTCCTTTCACAAATGACGTCACTGATTGGACGAAATTAGTACAGACGTCATAGAACATATTATGGCGTGATGTCTGACATCACGACTCGTAAGATCCAGGTACGTTATTTGTGACCCGAATAAGATTCTGTACTTCTGAACTCCAAACAGTTGCTCTGACGAAAACTTATCAAGCTAAATAATAAGGAAATCAACATAATAAACAAAATAGACAGAATTAAACATCACGTGAGATTCTATTCAAACAGTAAAAAGAAGAACATAAGAAATAAACATAAACGTGTGACTAGAATAAATTTTACTCTTGTTATTTAGAGAACGAGTTACGTTTTGCCGTGTGACGAATACTTTATTACTATCAAACTAGCTTTCTTTAATGTATATAATTATATAATGAATATAAATTACATATTATGTAGATAAACGGATTTTTGTAAAGTGTTGAAAATAAATTTCCAACTGTTGCAATGAAAATGTTACTATTTGTAGAGCATTACGAGTTAGGTGACCATATAGAAAATCGCCGAGAAAGATATGTCAACTGGGATAACTTTGGTCCAAATCTTGGAAAAAGATAGTTTCATCTTCTGTTAGTTACCAAATAGAGCTAACTAACTTGGTTCTTGTGATAAGAGTAACATTTTCAAAATACATGTTTATTACTTTTGTAGAATGTTTAGTTTCATTTTATTTTACCACCACATCATTGTACAGTACCTAACTAGTAACTACATATACCCAAAATTATAATTGGGGTAACATTGTCAGAAAACATACTTGACCTTAATTTTTATATTTGGGACAATGCTACCCCAATTAAAGGCAAAATTGGCCCAAATTTTCAAAAAATCTTAGAAATAAAATAAATAAGTTCTGAGTTTTAAAACCAGTCAATATGCAGAGTTTAAAAATATAGTAAGTGGAAGTTAATTACATATATAAGGAATATATGGAAATTTATGTAAAGAAACATAAAAAATGGACCAAAGTTACCCCAGTTGACCAGTACTTAATGAGAAACCACAATCGGCACTTTTGTCTCTCCTGAACTAAATGATTCTGGTAAGTCTGAGTAAAGTTGAGTAACTTTTCCACGAATACACCAGCTATGGTTTAAGGCCAGACCAGGGCAGGGGAGTAATTTGTGGAAGTACAGTTTGTTTTTCAAAGCTTGAATATAAAAAAGATAAACTTTAATTTATTTATTCTAGTACTGTACTTATACATGATATATTTCGGTCAGTATGATAATGAATTATTATTAATTGAGTTTACATAAAGGAATGTATTGCTGTATTTAATTTAGTGAAGTAGTTTAGTTAGGTTGTGCTTATTTTAAACACGTAATACAAAAATAGATTTAAAAATTTTTAATCCTGATTCTCCCCCGTAAAAGAAAACATTCGCCACTGGTATTATTTACTATCTACCATTGCTCGTGGCGCTTACATAATTTTAGTTCTTTCTAGCCTTCAAAATAAGACCTTACTAGCGAATTTCCTTAGGAAAAATGAGCTATTGCAATGGCCCTATGGTAAGACCACAGGTCGGGAGTAGCAAATGAGCACCGATCATGGTCCCCAGAACACATTTTGGGGTGTCATTAAAAAACATATATATATATATATGTATATATGTGTTCGCACTCTAGCGGCCGCATTTTAAGTCCGATTTGGTTCAATTTTGGTACACATGTTGATTATCTACGTATCTCGGACGAGTTCGTTAGCCAACAAAATCCAACAACCGGAAGCACTTTTTTTACCGGAAGTATGTATTTGTTTAGATTTTCCTACGATAATGAATTTTTTCTAGAGTTTGTTCTGCAAATATAAATGTAGGATGTTATTCTGCACATTTTGTTTTTTTACGAGACTTTATAGCTTGCTTTTGGTTCTCCCAAAATCGATCAAAACGTAAAATACCATAGAAGTACCCGGCTCAAAGCCATGTGGTGGTTTCTTCCGTGGGGTTGGCGTGCGAAACACGCAATACATTGTGTATTGAAGATACTCCCAATACGGGAGTTGGCGTGCGAAGCACGCAATGCTTTATGTATTATAATCCCGGTATGTGGAATGGCGTGTGAATCATTTTGCAGCTATTCAGCACCGTCGTGAATAGACCTATTTTCCAAATTGTTGGTTGAAACCCTAAAACGTAGGCCTAAAGGCCTAAACTTAATTTTGGAAATTTGCTTAACTCACGTCAGCGGTTCAGCTGCGTGGTCGAATTATTTATCTATTAATTTTGAATAAAATTGCATGTACACAAGTTTAGATAACTGTGAAACACCATATATATGAAGATAATACTGAAAATAACCCAGGTGACCTTGCAACTTACCTCATGTTTTCATTTAGGTCTATTTGACCTATTTAGACCTGTTGTGATTAGATGCAGTTTACTGCACAGGTCGACCTCCTGCGCAATATAACTGGACTTGTGTGTTTCTAACAACTTCTTTAAAATGTACATTCTGAAAAGTCTTTTAAGTTTAGGCCTACTTGATTGAACCTACTGAAATTTTTGAAATCGTAACCAAAAGCAGCTGAAATTGTTGATACTTCCTTTAAGCACAGACTATAGAATTCTATAGTCTGTGCTTTAAGCCACTATGACAACGTTTTATGTTGTAGCCGTTTACAAAACAATTTGGAAAAATCAACAACACCTTAGCCTTCAAATGATGAATTATTTACATTAAAAAAAACGTAGTTGTATAAACCAGACAACCTTCAGATTGTATATTTACAGCTGCTTGCGAATAGTGAGTCATAAAATAGGCAGATAAGATAGAAATTTTAACTTTGGAGAGGAATTGCTATAAATACGGATACAAAATCAAATAAACGGTACCTGGAACTGGCACATACTTTCTCACAAACATATTTAAATTATTAAACAGATTCACAGTGACTTCACAGCTGTAGGAGGGGTAGGAGAGGTGATTTTAAACTAGGAGATTAACTAATAAATATTATTATTATTAGATAGAGATAAAACTATTCGATCGATTTCAAACAAATATGCATCAAACACGTCAATTAGGCCTGTATAGATGCACGAAAAAAGGTTTTGAAATATTTTGAAAAACAACCCCCTTTTCGGCCCAAAAACCCCAAAATAAGTTGTTATTATTATTATTAGCTAAACGAGAATTTTTAGAAAGATACGGTTTTTTGCATATGGTAGGGTACATTAAGGGCTACAAATAAGCCAAATTTTATCAAAATCGTTAGAGCCTTTTTTATAAAAAAATAATAACTGATTTTTTGTGGTTTTTTGGCCAAAATGGGGTTGTTTTCAACATTTTTCAAACCCTTGTTTCGTGCATCTATACAGGCCTAATTAACATGTTTGGTGCAAATTTGTTTGAAATCTATAGAATAGTTTTCTCTCTAGCTTTGTATACATACAGACATTTTGTAAAAACCACTTTTTTTAACTCAGGGGATCCCAAAACGGATATTTCAACAAAATTTCAACATTGATTTTTTTTGCGATCACTTTACTTTCTCTATACTATAGTATAGTGAGAAAGTAATATAACAAATTTTCACAAAATAATATTTATTTTTTTAATAATTGCTATAACAAAATAAAACAACTTTTCATGCAAATGGGTTGTTATAAGTTATTTGTAAGACTATGTAGATTGGTAAAATCTTATTATAATTATTTTGTTTAGATTAGCTTTGTGTTGAATTATATGAATGAGGATAAGTCGGTGGTTGAATATACGTTTCATACTTCACCCGTATCAAGATTAAACTCAAATTGTTTCCGGGTCGAGAATCGTCAAAAATGCTTTAGAACACACAGTTTTCGAGATATTGACGATTTTTGTGGAAAAAACAATGAAAAAGTCGTTCAAGTCGTTGCAATATAATCGAAGCTGATGGAACACTACTAAATGGGAATTTGGTTTGAAATAAATGTACTTATTTCCAGCTCTCTAGCTTTATGGGAAGCATAATAATTAATTTATATTGTTTTAGGGATTGTTATCTCATTTTCACCCCTAAGCAGCATGTGAATAAAAGGAAATATGGTTTACATTATATAAATGTCTTGTAAGAAATAAATATACCAATTTCCAGCTCTCTAGCTTTATGGGAAGTATAATAATTATTTCGTATTGTTTTAGGGTTGTTGTAACATTTTCACCCCCAAGCAGCACACTGAAAAATACAAATTATGGTTTACTTTTTATATTTATCTTGCAAGAAATGAATGTACCAATTTCCAGCTCTCTAGCTTTATGAGAAGTATAATAATTAATTTGTATTGTTTTAGTGGTTGTTATTACAATTTTACCCCTTGTCACTACACTACAAAATTCAAATATAGTTACATTTATATGTACCTCGTAAGAAATAAATGTACCAATTTCCAGCCCTGTAGCTTTATGGGACGTATAATAATTAATTTGTATTGTTTTAGGGGTTGTTACCACATTTTCACTCCTTGTCACTATACTAAAAAATTCAAATATTGTTTACTTTTTATATATATATTGTAAGAAATGAATGAACCACTTTCCAGCTCTGTAGCTTTAAGGGAAGGTTATATTTAATGTGTATTGTTTTAGGGGTTGTTATCACAATTTCACCCCTTAGGAGCTCAGTATAAAATACAATTATGGTTTACATTTTATACTATCTTGTAAGAAATAAATGTACCATGTTCCAGCTTTCTGGGAAGTATAATAATTCATTTGTATTGTTTTAGGAGTTGTTATCACAAATTCACCCCTTAGCAGCTCGGTATAAAATACAAATATGATTTACTTTTTGTATATATCTTGTAAGAAATAAATGTAAAATTTTCTAGCTCGCTAGTCTTAATGGATGTATAAATATTTATTGTTTTAGGGGTTGTTTCAACCCTTAAATGAAAATAATTTATAGCCTATGTCTCATTCCAGGTCATGATCTACATGTGTGCCAAATGTCATTCAAATCCATCCAGTACTTTTTGCGTGATTGACAGTCAAACAAACAAACAAACAAACAAACAGACAAACATACACATTTTTTATAATAATAATTAGTGGAATATATAGAGCGGAAGTAGAAAGGAAGTAGCTTGTGAGCCGGGGTTGTTGGCTGAGGCGCAAATAAATTCTACTATAGCCTGTCTCAACTTAAGTTGAGGCAAGAGGGTGGGTAATTAGGGTCGGTCTCAACCGTCATAAAGCTGACCCTTATTAATGCCGCCTGAGTGAACCTGTAGAACACTCTAGTATACAATTTAAATTCTGTATGTCTTAAGTGAAAATGAAAGAACGATATCATATTTCGTTTCATGATATTTTCCAGATAATTTTGATACCAAATTTGATTACATTTGGCCAACTTTGAGCTGTACTAGCATTATAAACTTTCTTAGTTGAATCAACATTACTAATACGGTTTAAAACAATAAAGCCACAAAAATGTACTAGAGAAGTTCATATTTAAAAATGTAATAAATAATCATTATTTGAGAAAAAATTCGATACTGTATAGTTATTTATCATAATATAAACAATTGTGTGTTTGTCCCATGTTAATCGTTAACTGTTTTTTACTATTTATATCATACGTTTATGAAGACAATAAAAAAGTTTTTGAAAATGTATTTAGCAATCAACATTCGCATATGACAGTACTTCAAAATGAAACCAAATTTTTTAATTTATTCCACGAATTAACAGAAAAAATGACTTATTCTGTAGCATTGCTCTTATGGGAATCAGATTCAATATGGCGGACAGGGTAGCGCCCCCGTCGGCCGATTAACATAGTACAAACACACAATTGTTTGTAGGCTATTATGGTAAATAACGATACAGTATCGAGTTTTTTTTCTCAAATAATGATTATTTGTTACATATTTAAATATGAACTTCTCTAGTACATTTTTGTGGCTTTATTGTTGTAAACCATATTAGTAATGTTACTTAATTCAACTAAGAAAGTTTATAATGCTAGTACAGCTCAAAGTTGGCCAAATTTAATCAAATTTGGTATCAAAATTATCAGGAAAGTATCATGAAACGAAATATGATATCGTTTTTTCATTTTGACTTAAGACATAGGCCTACTGAATTGCAGTTTTATACTAGAATGTCCTACAGGTTCACTCAGGCGGCATTAATAAGGGTCAGTTTTATGACGGTTGAGACCGACCAGACCGACCCTAATTACCCACCCTCCTTGCCTCAACTTAAGTTGAGATGGGCTATAATATTTCGTACTTGCATGCAGCTGTTCAGGGCCTATGTGAGTAGACCAATTTACAAAGTTGGTTGAAACCCTGAAACATATAAACTTAAATTTTAAAATTCGCTCAACTTAAGTCAGCGGTTCAGCTGCGTGATCGAGTTATTTTCTATTTCCTTAGTAAAGATTTGTACCGTATTTATAAAATATGTATTCATGTGACAAATAAAAAATCATACTATATTATTATAGTCAATCAATCCATACTAATTGATTAGAAGGACACGGGGGCTTTAAACGAAGACCCCTTCCACGTTGGTAATTTCCTGTTAAAATTAATTTGATTGCAAACCAATTTGGTTGCGCTGTTGCGCTCGTGTTGTAAATGGAATGATGGTATTGGAAGTCTGCGTCTGCGCTTGCGCGTAGTTTAACTGATTGCTGACTAGTTACTGTGTTGACTGTTGAGGTAGTGTTTTTTGCGTTGTGTTTGCGTAGCCTATTCGTATTCACATCTCACATTCTCACTGCTCTCAGTGTTTTTAGGTCTTAGTTTCAGTTCAGTTCTCATTCTCACGTTCATAGTGTTGATGTTGATAAGTGTTTTAATTTTCTGAGAGGTGAAGAAACGGGATTTTAGTTAAGGTAAATAAAGATAGGTAGTTTTTTACATAAATTTAAAGACACAATTGATTATCAAAGGACTAAAATTTTGTAGTTTTGTGAATTCGTTACTGGTGGAAGAAGTAAAAATGTCATTATAATTGACAAGGTTATAGTGTATTTTAGGTTAGGGTTAGGTGCGCTATGTTGTGAAACATCACATTTAAATTTGAAATTCATTTTATCATTGCGATTTTTTGTATTTAAGACGAGTTAAATTCTTTAATCGAATAGTCTATAGGCCTAGCCTACAGGGCTTAAAATTCAACTTATTTAGGCCATAACCTTTGTTTATATTAAATCAATAGGCTAATTTTAATAAATTTTTAGCGTATAAATAGGTATGCCTAGGCTACTATATTCCTACTCGTAGCCTATATATGTATATATATATAAAAAAATAATTTGTATTTTATTTATGTTTGATAATTTCTATATAAAAGGATATTTGGCAAAAGTATAGGGCCTACATTAACACTCCAGCAAATATTTCTTTTATACAAAACAACTTAGGCCTAATTGAAGTTAAAGCGTAAATTTACTAACCCCTTGGCTGATATTTGTGCAGACTACGACTTTGTTTTACATTCTACTGTTAAATATTCAGGCGTAAGTTTATTATTCGAGCCTAGCCTAATATTTTTGCAGACATCGACATTGTTTTACATTCTACTGTTTAATGTTGAATACAGTATAAACATTCTGTGACTAAATACTATAGGCTAGGTTAGAACCTTTTAGATTTTTTTGATTATTCGTTAATTTCTGCATAGGTTAGCCCAGGGTTGAATAGTAAACTTGCGCCCTATTACCAATCTGGGTAAAAATTTACTTTAACTTGTCAATCGATTTCTAAGGGAATTTGATCTATATATTAAAAGAATTTATGAAAACTTGTGGCAGTCAGTACGGCCATTCTATCCGGCCGATTTCCTTATTTTTTTTTTTTAAATTGCAGGTAATCATTCACAGATATGTTGTCATCAAGCATTACAAATCATGTATCTTTCGCCTTACAAACTTTATAATCAAATGCAAATTTCTGCTGTGTATTCCTTATGGGGCGTTTTTTTGGTTCTTTGTCCACTTTGCGTTCGTATACCGTCCATCCGATTGCTTTGAAATTTTGCATAGTTTAACCCTGGGAAGGTTTTAGGCCATTTACCGAAGTCCTAGGACATTAGGGCTACGCCCCAGTGGCCCTCAAAGTTTCAATGTTAATCTTATGGAAGAAAGATTTCTGTTGATTTTATCAGGGGCACAAAAACAGCTGTTCGTATGAAAAGCTTAAAACAGCTGATTTTGATCAACAACTGATTTGGATCAAAAACTGAATATAATTTTAGGTTAGGCCTACAATGAACTAAAACACCAATTATTATAAATAAAACATAACATACGTTCTATTGATTGAAATCATATAGGTTAAGTTTAGACTTTTCCGCAATATTTCACGTAATTATAACAAAATAAATCACTTCACATACACCAAACACGTAAGAATTAAATAAACTAAACTATATATTAACCCCAAAAGTATCCACAAAGCAAAAAAATTTGAAAATAATGTAACAAAACGTAAATTACGAAAACAATAACATCGAACAATAGAAACTACAGTATATCTGCGTATTTAAAATGGAATTTCATCAACGTTGCCAAATGGAACAATAGGTTATTGTACTGAATAAGGCGTGTATAAATACAAATATTAATAGGTATGAATTACCTGTATACTGTCTGTCCAATCCTTTTTAAATATTCGTGACAACTGCAGTTTCGGGGTTATCCCATCTTCTGGTCACACATCACACACAAAAATATACAGTTAAAAGTCATTTTTCTCACTAGTGAGGTCGTCAGAAGCACAATAAGTTATACACTTAAACACAGTACATGAAACACAGATGATAACGTCAACCACGTGCATGTTGCCCGGGCGAGGGTTAACTAGCTACTGAATTACTGTTATCTTTAAACTGCTGTGCGGGGGATAGTGGAAGGACCTGTTGTGGCTAGTGAACGGGTGCCGCTTTTTTCATTATTCTCCATGTCAATTATGGTGTCAAACACGATATTAGACTGGAACGATACCTTGTCATTTAATAGATGTTGTTTTTCAGTTTTGGATGCTCTATATAT